>JAODAL010086134.1:0-10353 GCA_025379985.1 Phyllomedusa bahiana
GGTCAATGGTAAAATGTTAAAGTCCACGGGGCCTTTATTTTATCATATATTTCGTCTTAAAAGTAAGGTTTCAAGGGAAATTGGCCTGCTGTTTCAAAACAAAAGCCATTAAAAAACATTAAAAAATCTGAGATAACATTCTGTGCTGTGATATCATGGTATGTTATCTGTCAGGCTTATTTTTGCATCATCTGAATATATGTCACTGACTTCTGATAACTCATTTTGTTACAAAGGTGTCTTGACAGTTAGTTGATCACAGAGAACATATCATCTTTACAGATATAACAGTTTTTTTTTTTACTGTGATATCTAACTGCATAATGTTATCTTTTCTAAGATTACAACAAAAGCCATTGAAAAGCATGGAAACAGTTGAGATGACTATCTGTGCTGTAATATAGTGTGTTAATTGTCAAGTCAATCTTTGCAACATTTGTTATCTGTTTGTAAACCCGCCAACAAATATTTAATTCCCCTGCTCGGCCACCACAAGAGAAGTGAGGAATTGCAGTTCCAAATTGTTTTCCCATGTAATAAATGAACATGAGCACGGTTCGAAATGTTGTATATAGAACCATTCACTTAGAATGTGTTAAGACAGGATTTAATATATATTTTTGCTCCTTTGCTGACTTTCACAGAGCTTTAGACCCCCACTTCCTGTTCAGACTGTGAATGGTTCTACAGCAGTTTCACAGAGTCTACTTCACAGCCAACTTCAGGCTCCTACTTTGTTATTCTGGGTGTGGGCGGTTTAACTGCAGTTACTGTCATTTCAGATTTTCTATTCCTAAGTGAGCCTGTTAGAGATTCTTTGGTATTGATGTGTCTTTAAAAGCTAGACTGAAGGCTACAGCACTCTAAAGGGTTAAACTTTGTCAATAAGAGAAACAATCGAGCTCCTGTGCTGCTTGTAAGACAAAACAAATAATAATATCACCATCTTGGCCAGACAGATGGCCCTTAACTAGAGAAACTAGTGGAAACAAGCAGGAGATAATAATTGCTCAATTAAGCAAAATCAGAACAGCAATGCATTTGTTAATATTCTTTATTTACCTGTGCCTACATGTTTAAAGAAAATCAATCCATGAGAATACCCATTAAAGCTTCTGGGCTTTAACTTAGTGATGAACAAATATATTGTATTGGTATGCACTGTTACTCAAGACATGCTGTAAATCACTGAGCAGGACCATCTACTTATATTGAGCAGGGATTAACTTTTTGGGCCACATGTATGAAATTGTTTAGGTCTAAAACTCACTCTTTGGCCCATAGTAGCCTATGGGCAAAAAAGTTTGTTTTAGAACTAAACAGATTCATACAAATGGCCCTTTATGTTAAAAGTTTCATTTTATCGGTTTTGAAACACCTAAGGTGACATGTCCCATTAAGGCTGTGTCATTTTTTTGGTATATTTTACACCAAAAAACTGACGCCCTCTTCTCTATATAAATTAACTGTAATAAACCGAAACTAGGTTCATTATATGTCAGGCACGACATATTTGAATGCCCCTAAAGTAGACACATCAAATATGTTGGCAATGATATGTTATGAGTAGAGATGGGCGAATTTCCCGAAATTCGTTTCGTTCACTTCGCCGAATTTCTCGGCAAAAAATAACTTCGTTCCGAATTACTTCGGGACGAATCACGTTAAAAAACAGCTATTTCCAGGCTGCACAGAGCCTGCAGGGTGCTGTAGAACGTTGTGCCATGCTTAAATATGCAGAGGGAGCTTGGTTTGGTCTTCATACAATGTTGTGTTTTAGTATGACATGCACATGACTGCTGGCCGCTCTTAGAATCGCTTCCCCTATAAATTTCCCTGGGCCCCTTAAGAGCGCAAAACTGATCAAAAAACTGAAGCGGGAATGTGCCTGATAAAGTCATGCCAGAGAAAGCTGGAAAAAACAAGCTGAGAGCTCAGTGGCAACATTAGTGACAGAGTGTGGAGGTGACGGCGGCAGCCACAGCAGCATGAAAGGGCAGACAGTGGCACAATGACTTCTGGAGGTGGCAAAAAACAGAATAGGGCCCCAGAGGGGCATATTGACACAGTGTGGAGGTCACGGCAGCAGCATCATGAGGTCAGACAGTGGCACAAATGACAGAGTGGTAGGTTTACGGCATCAGCACAGCAGCAGAATGAGGTCAGACAGTGGGACAATGACAGAGTTTGTAGATCAAATCATCAGCCACACCAGCAGCATGAGGTCAGACAGTGGGACAAAAACACAGTGTTAGGGCACGGCGCAGCAGCATGAGGTCAGACAGTGGCACAATGACAGAGTGTGTAGATCACAGCAGCAGCCACAGCAGCAGCATGAGGTCAGACAGTGGCACAAAGACACAGTGTGGAGGTCACGGCAGCAGCCACAGCAGAAGCATGAGGTCAGGCAGTGGCACAATGACATTCTGGAGGTGGCAAAACAGGAGTAGGCCACAGAGTGGGACAGATTTTTCAGCATCTGTTCCAGGACATGAAGCAGTGGAATGACGTTATTCATCCCGTAGTCCCCGGCGACTGACAAATAACTCGCCTCCTCGAATGGCCTCAAAAAACGGCAGGTGTCACGCAGACTGCCACTGGCCCGACATCAAAGTTACACAGGGAGTACTTCTGTCGTCCTGGATCATCAAAAAATCATTAATGGCCTTTCTCTGTTCATACAGTCGGTCCAACATGGCAGGCTGGAATTCCAACGGGTGGAAACATCGCATATCAGAGGTTTTGTTGGGGGAGGCCGTTCTGCCGCTGCAACTCGAGGAGGGTTTTCCCTGGTTTTGTACGAATGGATAAAGTGCATGCACATTTTCCCTGGCCATTTTCAGAATGTTCTGAAAGATCGGTGGAAGACTTCAGGAACCTTTTCACAACTAGATTGAACACGTGCGCCATGCAGGGCGCATGGACCATCCCTCCTCGGTGAAAGCCGCGGACATCATGTTCCTCCCATTGTCCGCCCCACCATGGTTCCTTTTTGGGCAGTTGGGGCGCAGAGAAAGCCACACATCGATTTCTTTCTGCATGACGCGGGGGCAGTTCCTCCCCTGTGTGACTTCGTTCGCCGAGGAAAACCAGGTGTAGAACTGCGTGACACTGCTGTGCCCTACACATGTGGTATGATGGAGCAGGACTTGTGGAGGCTGAGATGGTGGGGGAGGAGGAGGAGGCGGACATTGGCGCAGGAGCCGCAATTTTGACAAACGTGGAGGAGAAAGCGGCGTCTCCCGTCCAAATGTTGGTGTGCCTGGGCAGGAACACATTCACCCAGTGGGCCGAAAAGGGACATGTACTGGCCCTGACCGTAGTTACAGCTCCAACGTCCGCGCTGCCGTGCACCTTGGAACAAACCGATAATCAAGGACTGGCCCACCTTCTGTTCTACATATTTATAGTGCTGGTACGCCTTTTTGGAAAAGAAATTACGGCTTGGAACTCTCCATCTCGGCTAGGCACAAGCCGTTAGTTCTCTGAACGGTGCAGAGTCCACCTTTTGGGAAAAGGGGAGGGACTGCAGTACCAACAACTTGGACAGGAGCATGGTCAGTGCTGCACCTTAGGATGGTTGGACGCATCTGTGGTCTCTTTGCAATCCCCTCGCCGAACGATGCTGCGCCATGAGTAGCGAGGAGCAGGAGCATCTGGACCGGGAGATGATGTCAAAGAGAAACAGCTCCCTTCTTCAGAGGTGGTGGAGCCTTGACTGGCAATGGCATGCGTGCCACTGGGCGCTGCTGCTACTGCTGTTGCTGCGGCGGCAGGATGGACCACCACATCTGAGCCACGTTTCTCCCAGGCCACCGGATGGTGACGCTGCATGTGTTGACGCAGGGCGTGTTGCCAACGTTAGCTCCCTGGCCACGCTTCACTTCTGCTTACAGATTCTACATATACCCATATTCGGCTCCCCCGGTGGGCTTAGCAAAGAACTGCCACACCGAGTATCGGATTTTACCGCCAACGCTCTGCACTGAGTGACTACTGCCGCCGCTGCCTCGCTGAGCCCCTGTTGCCGCTACTTTCTTGGACCTTGCGAAGCGGGTTTTTAAACCCGTGGCCGCTTGGCTCCCGACCTCACACTGCTGCTATCCTGCTGACCCCGGCCCCACGACCCACTTGCTGGCTGCGCTGCTGCCTGACGCGCAAGCTGACGCCCTCTTCTCCTGACGAGATGAAGCCCTTGCCTCACCCGGCTCCCAAGTGCGGTCGGCTACATCATCATCTATTTGTGTTTCATCGTCACTGCTGTCCTCATCACCGGTCTTGGTATGCAGAGGCTGACCCCTCACAACATGACCTCCCCCTGCCATTCTCCACATCTATACTTTGCCACCTACTGCAAGAAGCAGGGATATTGGCCCCATTTCTTCGCTGCCAAGTAGTGCTGACTGCCCTCTTCAAATTGTTATCTCGCTATAAAGTGGCGCTGAGCCCAGCCACTAGTAGTCTCTGGTGGGGAAAACGGAGGGGGAAAGACGTGGGCGTGCCACTGGTGAGGGCGCTGCCCCGCTCCCGGGCCCCATGCCAACAAGGGTTGTGTCTGAGTTCCCCCCGACTTTGGCGGGGTTTTGTCAGTGTCATCTGGGGGAGTGGATGACCTGTCAAAAATAAAGAAACCTTGGTTGTTGTCAGTAACCGGCCGTGATGACAGCGGCATTTGTGGCCCACCAAGTGACTCCTGCTGCAAGTCCCCTTGCTGTGCTGGCCTGGGCCTGGAAGTTTGTCCCTTGCCACTGCAGGTGAAGACCTGACCCTCTTTTGAATATGTTTTTTCTAAATGTCAGACAGTTTGTGAAGATTTTTGTATATGAAAAATACACCCCTTTTTTTTGACCCCCAAATAAAAACAGTAAAAAGCTTGGTAACCCTTGGATATAATTTGCGTCCCCAAAGGGGGCAGGAAAAAATTGACTTGTAGTGCCGTTTAAAACTTGTGTATTTTCTGAATATAAAAGCACAAACAGGTTTTAATTAACCCTTCGGTATGAATTATGTTACAGAATTTTTCTGTGGCGGTGAAAAAAAAAGTTTTTTTAGAGTACAACTGCAGAACAACGTTTAAATTTAAACCCCCTGGTGAAAATTTGTGCAAAAAATTGGGAGCAACCACAAATACTAGCTTTGTAGCGTGTTACAATTGCGTTTTTTTCTATCCCACACAACAAAAATAAAATTGTAATTAACTTTGCTTGTGTTAGGCTAAGGAAAAAATGTAATTTTTTTTGGCGTGAAAATGCGTTTTCTTGGGATCACCCAGCTAAAAAAACAACGTTAATTAACCCTGGATGTAAATTGCCCAAAAAAATTGAGCCACCACAAACACTAGTTTTTGTAGCGTGTTACAATGGGTGTTTTTTACGTACACAAAAAAGAGAAAAAATTTAAAAAACCTCGTTGTGAATTAGCTCGGGAAAAAATGTATTATTTTGGCGTTAAAATGACGGTTTTTTGGGGATAAGCACAGCTAAAAAAACAACGTTTTAATTAACCTTGGATGTAAATTGCCCCAAAAAGAATTGAGCCCCCAAAAAACTACTGCTTTGTGCGTTTTAAATTGCGTGTTTTCTACCCCAACAAAAGAGAAAAATTGTTTAACCTTTGCTTGTGATTTGGGAAAGGGAAAAAATGTAATATTTTGGCGGTAAAAATGACGGTTTCTTGGAGTCACCACAGCAAAAAAAACAACGTTAATTAACCCCTGGATGAAAATTGCCCCAAAAAAAAGGCCCACCACAAATAGTAGTTTGTAGCGTGTTCAATGCTGTGTTTTTTTACGCCACAAAAAGAGATAAAATTGTAATTAACTTTGCTTGTGAATTATGTACGGGAAAAAAAATGTAATTTTTTGGGCATTAAAAATGCGGTTTCTTGGGATCCCCCACTGAGTGGGCGAATTTCTCAAAAATTCGTTTTTGGTCATTTCGTCGAATTTTCCGAAAAATTCGTTTTTTGTTCCGAATTCTTCGGCACGAATCCGAAAAAAAGCAGCTATTTCCAGGCGCAACGACCCTGCGGGTGCTGTAAAATTTTGTGCCATGCTTAAATATGCGGGGGAGCTTGGTTTGGGTCTTCATAAAATTGTGTTTTAGTATGCACGGGGGACTCCCCCCGTTTAGAATGTTCACAAAAAAACCCCTGGGCACTTTAAAGGGAAAAAATGACCAAAAAACTCAAGGGGGAATGTAGCCTGATAAAGTATCCCAGCGAAAGCTGGAAAAAACAAGTGGAGCTCAGTGGCAAATTGGGACAGAGTGTGGAGGGGGGGCGGCGGCAGCCACAGCAGCATGAGGTCGGGCAGGGGCAAATAAATTTTCTGGAGGGGGCAAAAACACGGGGGAAGCCACAGAGTGGCACAATGACTAAAGGCGGGGGTCACGGCGGCAGCAGTTTGAGGTCAGGCGTGGCACAATGCATTTGGGGCGGCAAAACAGTATTAGGCCCAGAGTGACCAATGATACAGTGTGGAGGCCGCAGGCGCGAGTCGGGCAGGGGCACAATGACTTCGGGGCGGCAAAAAACGTATTAGGCCACAAGGGACAATGATACATGTGGAGGTCACGACAGCAGCATGAGATCAGGCGTGGCAAATGAATTCTGGGGGGCAAAACATATTGGGCCCCCCCCCGATCAAAATCACACAGTTGGGGAGGTCAGGGGCGGCAGTATGGATCAGGCAGTGGCCAATGAATTTGGAGGCGGAAAACGTATTGGCCCAAAGATGGCACAATACAATGTGGAGGTACGGGGGCGCAGTATGAGTGGGCAGTGGCACAATGACATTTGGAGGCGGTTTTAAACAGTATTAGCCCACAGGTGGACAAACACGGGTTGGAGGTCACGGCGGAGAGTATGAGATCAGGCAGTGGCCAATGCATTCTGGGGCGGCCCAAAAAAGAGTTTTTAGGCCAAGAGGGGCAAAATACACAGTGTGGAGGTAGGGCGGCAGCATATGAGATCAGGCATGGCCAAGCATTCTGGAGCGGCAAAACAGTATTAGGACAGAGTGGCAAACCACAGTGGGAGGTCAGACAGCAGCAGCATGAGTCAGGAGGGGACAATGACATTCTGGAGGGGGCAAAACGGGGAAGCCACAGAAGGGCCCAAAATGACTGAGGCGGGGGTCACGGCGGCGCGCTGAAGTAAGGCGGGGACAATAAAACAGTGTGAAGGGCACGGCGGGGTTACAGCGCGCTGGGTCAGAGAGTGGCACAATGCATTCTGGAGGGGGCAAACAAAAGGGAAAAACCACGAGTGGCAAAAGACTGAGGCGGGGGTCAGGGCGGCGCAGCTGAGGTCAGGCAGTGGCAAAATGCACAGTGTGGAGGACATGGCGCAGCCAAGCGAGCAGAGGTAGACAGGGCCAATGACACAGTGGGATGCACGGCCAACAGCAAGCGCTGCAGCATGAGGTCATTGAGGGCACAATGACAGAGTGTTGAGGTGGGTGGCAATACCAGTCCCTGGGAAAGTGGTGGTAGGCGTGGAAAATGGCGCAGATGTGTGGCAAGGTGGGTGGCGGTTTTGGAAAAGTGGTGAGGCAGGGATTTGAACCCAGGATGAGGCATTGGTGGTGAAAAACCTGGCGATCCAGCCCGATTCTCTTGACAAAAGGCAGTGTTCCACATTTCCCGGGGACAAGCGGGTTTCCCCTTTGGGGAACGTGGCCCCGGCAATGAAAACCCGCTTGATGCACTGAAACTGGGCCGGGAGGAAACTTTTTCCCCGCAAAATCGGGAAGTTGCGGCCACAATCGTTGGCTGCCAGTAGTCCCGAGATCTTCTAACTGAGGGGCAGAGTGCTGTCCAAGTAGGTCACAACCTGTTGGTTCAGGATGTCCCGGTCCTTTGCGTGCTGCTGGCGACTACCCTCCCCACCCCAGGCGGGTGAAGGAAACTGCTCTTTAGTGACTCCAATTAGGTTACTATGAGGAGTGGTACTGCTCCTACCCACCTTCCCCCAGCAGCTGCGTCAGTAGTACGTGAGCGCTGAGGGGAAACCCCCGGTCAGACCCGTCAGAGGAGGGCGATGCCCCCTAGGAGCGGCCAAAATGATTCGGAGGATTTCCCTATAGTATTTTGGTTTGTCTTTCCCTATTGTGGGAAAAAGGTCCATTTTGGGCCGGTAGCGAGGGGCCATAGGGTGGAGAGCCAGAAGTTCCCTTGCCCGGGTGTGACTTTCGGCTGTTTGCCAGGCAAAAAAGCATGCCCAGGGGCTCCCCGCCCCCATTTCCACTGTTTACTGCCCGATGTTGGGGGGATTGCCCCTCTTCCCCATCTCCCCCCCCTCCACCCGCTCCTCTCCTCTCTTGTCACCCGGGTTTGAAAATCCATCTTTCCCAGACATTTTTTGCTCCCTGTCCTCCTCCCGCTCCATTTCAGTCCCCCCCGGACCTGTGGTTCGGATGTAGTCCCAATTTTCCAGTCCCGCCCCGAAGATTTTTTTAGATTGTTCCAGGACATGAAGCAGTGGAATGCGTTAGTCATCCCATGTCTGGCGGCTGATAATAACGCGCCTCTCGAATGGGGCCTCAACAAAGGCAGGTGTCCGATGAGCTGCCACTGGCTGCTCAAAGTTCACAGGGGGGTACTTTGTCTGCCTGGGTATCAAAAAAATCGTTAAGGCCTTTCTTGTTAACAGTCGGTCCACATGTGCAGGCTGGGAAAATTCCCAAAGGGGGGAAACATCGCATTCAGAAGTGTTTGGGGGGGGGCCGTTTTGGCTGTAATCGAGGAGGGTGTTCTGGCTTTGTACGAATGGATAAAGTGTATGCCAGTTTCCTGGCCATTTTCGAAAGTTCGAAGATCGGTGGAAGACTTAGGAACCTTTTCCAACCAGATTGCACGTGGCCATGCAGGGGCATGGACCATCCCTCCTCGGTGCGGCGGCAACCAGTTCTCCCCTTGTCCGTCACCTGTTCGTTTGCATTGGCGCGGAGAAAGCCACAATCGATTTTTGCTGCTGACGCGAGCAGTTCTCCCCCGTGTGCTTCGTTCGGAGGCAAGCCCGGGGTAGAAGCGTGACACCGCTGTGCCCTAACATGTGGTATGATGGAGGTATTGGGAGGCTGAGATGGGGGTGGGGTGGAGGAGGAGGAGGCGGGGCATTTGCGCAGGTGCAGCAGTTTTACAACGTGGAGGGGAAAGCGGGTTCCTGTCCCAATTGTTGGTGTGCCTGGGCTGGAAGACATTACCCCGTGGGGCCGTAAAGGACTGTACTGGCCCTGACCATAGTTAAAGCTCCGACGTCCCCGCTTTCGTGCACCTTGGGAACAAAACCAAAGCTCAAAGGGTGACCCACCTTTGTTTACATATTTTTTGAAGTGCTGGTATGCCTTTTTGGAAAAGAAATTGGCTTGGAATCTCCTTCGGTCGGCCAAACTATTGTTCTTTAATGGTGCGGTCACCATTTGGAAAGGGGGGGACTGCAGTACCAAAAAACTTGGACAGGGCACGGTCAGTGCTGCACCTTGGATGGTTGGACGCATAAGTTGTCTCTTTGCATCCCTCGCTGAACGATGCTGGGCCATGAGTAGCGAGGTCAGGAGCATTGGACCAGGAGATGATGTCAAAGAGAAACGTCCCTTTGCAGAGGTGGTGGAGCGTTGAAAGGCTGCAATGGCATGCTGCCCTGGTGCAGAGGGGGCTGGGAAAGGTAGGGCCCCTGACCCCCTCCCGGGCCATGCCCAATAAAGGTTGTGTTGGGTTCCCAACGACTTTGGTGGGGTTGTCGAGTCACGGGAGAAGAGGATGACCTAGTCAACCATCAAGAACCCTTTTGGGGTTTCTGAACAACACACGGTGCTGTGACAGCGGCGTTGTGGGCCCCACGAGGACCCCTGCTGCGACGTCCCCTTGCTGTCTGCGCCCGGGGCCCGTTCCAGGAAATTTTTTGCCACTGCCACTCGAGGGCAGGCTGCCACCTCTCTGTTGACATACTGTTTGTTTAAATGTACGCTGTTTGAGAGTATTGTATATGATAAATATACACCCCGTTTTTTACTCCCAAAAGAACCCCCTAACAGTTTGGGGAACCCCTTTGGATTAAATTGCCTCCACAAATGGCCGGAAAAATTTACTTTATGGGCCCTTTAAAAACACTGTGTGTTTACTAAATGTAAAAGCACAAATAGGCTTAATTAACCTTCGGAATAAATTTGGTACGGAAAAAAAAGTATTTTTTTTTTGGCTTTGAAAAAGGGTTTTTTTGCGCACAACAGCAAAACAACGCTTAATTAACCCCCCGGGGTAAAATTTCGCCAAAAAAATTGGCCGCACAAAAATAGTGCTTTGTCATGTTACAAAGGTGTTTTTTTTAGCCACACAACAAGAGATACAGTTG
>JAODAL010086135.1:0-10353 GCA_025379985.1 Phyllomedusa bahiana
AAAAAAAATTAAAAAAGCTTATGCAATATATGCTGATTTTCTAAAATGTATGCATTAAAACGTTTGACAGTTTTTCAATGTATATACATGAGATCATGTCGTTTATTCATGCCTCTAGGCGTTTATAATAGTATATATTCAACACATGTTTGGCAATTTTGCAGGTTAACAACATGGAATTGCAAAATGCTTCATGCAATATAAATGCTTCATGCTTAAAATCTAAGCACACGCCCATGACCATGTGATGCAGTGACGTGTTTTTAAGTTTGTTCACTTAGGAAATGTTTGTGTCAGAATTTACATGCCGTGAAAAAGGGTCCTGAGGGTCCCGAAATGCGTCGGTGTTTTTACGCTATCTTGTGGAAGAATGAAATGAAATAAAAAGTTCGTGAAGTACTTTTGGTCCGCTGGAATTTCCTTGGTGAATTTTCTTTTTAGGAGTATTTATTAAGTTTTGGAACCTTAGGTTGTCCGCAAACCTGAAATGGCCCCTAAATAAAATGGTAATGAAAATGAGGCCCCGGAGTCCAGTAGGTGCTCCTCCTATTCTGGGGCTTGTGGTTGAGCCAAATAATGCCACTAGGGCCACATATGGGATATCTCTGAAAACGGCAGAATCTGGGGAATCAATATTAATTTGCATTTCCCTGATCATATTTACCGTATACTTTAAGGGGTGTAGTTTCTTAGATGAGGTCATTTTATGGGGTATCTAACATACAGGTCAATCAAAGTCACGTAGAACTGGACTGGTCCCTAAAAATATGTATATTGCAAATTTCTTGAAAATTTGAAATTACTACTAAATTATAAGCCCCCTAATGTCGTAAAAAAAAAAAAAAAGACATTTAAAAAAATTATGCCAAACAACAGCAGACATATGTAGATGCTAGTTTATAAACTATTTTGAGTGGAATAACTATCTGTCTTACATGCTAGAAATTTTTGAAGTTTGAAATTGGTAAATTTTTCATATTTTTCACGATAATTTGATATTTTTCACAAATAAACAATCATTTTTCGGACCAAAATTTCTTACGATCTTAAAGCACAATGTGTCACGAGAAAACAATCTCTGAATCACATGGATAGGTTAAAGTGTCAAAAAGTTCTTCTCACATAAAAGACAACATGACAGATTTCAAAAATGGGGCTCTGTCAGAGAGGCCAAAACTGGCTCCGGCGGTAAGGGGTTAAAAGACTGCATCGATAAAGTATCCGATCCTTAAGTCAGTGGGTAAATCCGTCCACACGCCAACCATACACGTACGGGGAATTGCATAGACTGTACCCGGACTCAGTAATACCTTTTTTCAATTATCTCCAGGCTAGTAGTTATTGTGTGTCAGTATTAAAACACATGACAGAAGCAGATTGGGACTTGGAGTTTGAAAGGGCTATTCTCACACCTACAAATAGGCGTGCGCATCTGTCCTCAATCTATGGCTATATCTTGGAGATATTTGATTACTCGACAATCCCCTCACAGTTGGCTAAGTGGGAATACTTGGATCCTGAGCTGACTCCAAAGCGTGTCTTGGACGCGGTGGGTAAAACACATAAATACTTACCTTCAACGCGCTACATTGAGATGGACCTCAAAGTCATACACAATGCGTAATTGTAAAATAATGTTCTACAGGTATACTATGCTTAATCCAAGATACCTAATAAAATGACAATACCAACTAAGGAAAAAGAGAACAAGGATGATATATTCATCCCAGAAAGTAAGTGGTGGTCAAAAATCTCAATACCTTAGGTAAAAGTAATGTACCTTACCGATATGTAGAGGAACCACCCCACTGTTTCAAGGTGTAGTGATTATAGACACCTCTATGTCATCTCTAGCCCTGTCAGGGCATTGCAGCAACGGCCACATTCAATAGTTAAGAGAGACGTCAGAGAATATATCATCCTTGTTCTATTTTTCCCTAGTTGGTATTGTCATTTTATCAGGTATCTTGGATTAAGCACAGTATACCTGTAGTACATTATTTGACAATTATTTTTGAACACCTTTAGTCTGAATTCCTGCATTTTGTTCCCCTACGGTCACCAGGTATAATAATTTTTACAGGCTGGTCGAAACATGTTGGGACCAGACTAGAGGATCATATCTGTCAATTTTCCTAGGGACAGGTCCCGGGAAAGAGCGCCCTTTATCGGGGCGATCATCTTGCACTTTAGGGTAGGGACTGTTATTCATTGTACAGTATCGCCCTGGTAGTTCTTGAGAGAGTTGTTAGTGGGATATATTCCATGTGGGTCATTTTTTTACCAACCTTTAGCTCACACTCACCTCCAGAATACAGCAATAGTCTGGAAATAATTTTCAGAATTTGGTGCCATCTGTGACAAAAATAATAGAACCTCCTTATCATTTCCATACAGAAGATCTGGAGTATTGAAGTCTGGGGGGGTTTTACTACAAGATTACTGGGTGCACAGATTGTGACCCCCATCTATCAGTCTGCAGTAGTGATGAATAGTGTTGAGAGGATTATTATCGACAAAGTTGAAAAACGGCACGGTTTTTATTTGATCGGATTTTTTCGATCACGCGATAATTAGGTTAAAATCTGCGCATAATCTATTAATATCGTGCCATTTCGGCGCTTCCTGTCATTTTGGCGGCACAGCAAATCAGCTTAGAGAATAGAGCAGGGTGAGATGTGTGTTCGACATCATGACTGGATGTGTATGCGTGCGAGTGGCTGGAAAAATCACATGACTCGTTTTACATAGAACAGCCCTTCCTGTTCATGATCAGTGTGTGTCAGTATCTCAAAGCAGTAGGACGTGCGCTCTGCTTCTGTGCAAACAGCTCAGCGAAATTATTCTATTTGTTTACAGAGACAGCTCTACTTTTAGCTGTGATCCTTAAAACTTAGTTAGATCAGAGATTTGCAGATTTTAGGTAGTTAGGCAGAGAATTTTAAAGGAGCATCTACCGCTGTAAAGTCACGAGGTGGGAGCAGGGGGGCCACGCGGGCGAACACAGACAAGCTCTTTAACCCCTTCAGGACCCGGGTTTTTTTTTTTTTGTGACACGTTCGTTTTCCCTCCTCGCCTACTGAAAGCAAACTTTTTATTTTTCACCTACATAGACACATGAGCGGCTTTTTATTTTGCGGGACAAATTTACTTTCTAATGGTGTTATTCACTATACTGACAGAATATACTGGGAAACCGCAAAAAAGATTCCAAGTGGACAAATTGTGAAAAAAACGTATTTTCGCCATGTTTCTGGTGATTTGCTTTTTTATGTGTGTTCAATCTTCGTAAATATAATTGTTAATCTGTATTCTACAGGTTGTTTTTACACATCCGGCAATACCAAACAGGTAGGGTTTCTGTATGTTTTGGTACCAGAAAAAAAAAATCCAAACATTTATAATTTTTGAAATTTGCGCCACGGCGCTCATATGTGCGACCAATAACTTTTTGTACAAACACCTACGGACTCTCTCTCAGTGAGGGGCTTTTTTGTGGGCATGAGTGTACTTTTATCGCTAGCAGTTTGGAATGCATGTGACTTTTTTTGAACATTTTTATTCCATTTTTTGAGTGACGTAAAAAATTTTTACCAAAAAACGCAATTTGGTTTTGAATTTTTTTTCGTTCTACGGTGTTTCAGCGTACGGGATAAATGATGTTATATTTTATAGATCGACTTTTTCGACGCAGCGATACCAAAATATGTGTAACTTTTTTATTTATTTTAATGATTTTATTTTAAATGGGGAAAGGGGGTGATTTGAAACTTTTAATACTTTTTTTTTTTGTCCTTTAAAACTTTTTTTTTTTTTTTTTTTAAGGTTACATGTAGTCCCCCTATGTTGCTTGACCACTAGGGGGCGCGATGTTTAATACACCTAATGCATTGCATAGGCAATGCATTAGGAATGTGACAAAGGATGGCAAATTCCCCACTTCTGTCCAGCGACGGAAGTGGGGCACACCGGCCTGGGTAAGTGACGGGAGCCTTCACAAGGCTCCCCACCACAATGCCCGGTCATCGGATCGGCGCAGCATAGCCGACCGGCACCGATCGGCGTTAATTCAGACGCTGCGGCCATCTTTGCCGCGGTGTCTGATGGGTAAAACTATGTTAGCGATATGCCGCTAACACCCGGCAGCTGTGCGGGGGGGGTCGCGGCGCGATCCCCCTGCAAAGCCCCTGAGCGGCCCTGGGACGTACTCGTACGCCCATTGTCGTGAAGTGTTAAAAATACTGATAATGTGTCACCCAGATCTTATGTAGACATTGCCATCAAAAGCTTTATTATTAACAGTTTTTCTATTGAAGTATTACTTGGATATTGGCAGCCTGAACTTATTATTAGGATACAGATCTTTCTAGTAACTGCAGGTCTATTGTTAGGTGCAAAAACTCCACTTTTATTAATCAGTCATACAATTCAGATAGGTGTTCTTTTTCATTTTGCCCATCCCATGCTTTGGTGATAGAGCCCCCTGGCAGTTAAATTTGAATCCCCAGCAATTTTGTAGTCACCACTAACAGGAGAATTGATAGGTGCCAAAAAAACCATTTATTATCGTATACATATCCGTATTTGTCATTCAGCTTTGTTGATAGAGGACATTTGCACTTAAATTGAATCCAGCAAATTTGTAGTCACCACAGGGGAATTGAAGGTGCCAAAAATACTATTTTTATTATCCGCATACATTTCAGTACGTGTTTTTTCACTTTGGCACAGGCCCACTTTAGTTGATAGAGCCACCTTGCAGTTAAATTTGAAACAGCAATTTTGTAGTCCACCACAGGTGTATTGGTTAGGTGCCAAAAAATACCGTTTATTATCCGTAATACTTTCAGATACGTGTTTTTTTCACTTTTGGTCAAGTCAAGGGGTTTGGTGAAAGAGTACCTTGCACTTAATTTAAATCCATCAATTTTTATGTCACCACAGTGAATTGATAGTGCCAAAAATACCTTTTATTATTCCGTATACATTTCAGATACGTGTTTTTTCACTTTTGGCGATGGCCAGCTTTTGTTGATAAAGCCACCTGCAGTTAAATTGAATACAGCAATTTTTGTAGTCACCACAGATGTACTGATAGTGCCAAAAATACGTTTATTATCCCTATACATTTAGATATGTTGTTTTTTTCACTATTGGTCAGTCAAGCTTGTTGATAGAGGTCCCATTGCACTTAAATTTGAATCCAGCAATTTAGTAGTCACCCAGGTGAATTGATAGGTGCCAAAAATACCTTTTATATCCGTATAATTTCAGATACGTGTTTTTTCACTTGGCCGTCAGGCCAGCTTAGTTGATAGAGTCACCCTGCAGTAAATTTGAATACAGCAATTTGGGGGGGAAAGTCACCACAGGTGAATTAATAGGTTCCAAAAAGACCTTTTATAATCCGTATACAGTTTCAGATACGCGTTTATTTTTCAATGCCGCAGGCCAGCTTTGTTGATAGAGCCACCTTGCAGTTAAAATTTGAATACAGCAATTTTGTAGTCACCACAGGTGAATGATAGGTGGCCAAAAAATACCTTTATTATCTGTATAAATTTTCAGATACGTGTTTTGTCTTTTCACTTTGGCGCAGCAGTTTGTGATGAGCCACCTTGCATCTTAAATTTGAATCCAGCAATTTTGTAGTCAACCACAGGTGATTGATAGGTTGCCAAAAATACTCTTATTATCAGTAAAACATTTCAGATACGATTTTTTTTTCACGTTTGGCTGCATGCCAGCCTTGGTTGATAGGAGCACCTTGCAGTTAAAATTTGAATCCAGCAATTTTGTATGTCACCACAGGTGTATGATAGGTGCCAAAAAAAAATACCGTTTATTATACGATACATTTCAGATAGGTGTTTTTTTCACTTTTGGTCCAGTCAAGCTTTGTTGATAGAGGTACCTATGCACTTAAATTCAATCCAGCTATTTTGTTTTGATTTTAGGGATTTGAGGATAGCTGTGATTTGCCTCTTTTAATAAGAGACTTTCCAAAACTCTCCATACCTCCTAAATTTTTATCTTTCTGACATTGAGCGAAATCTCAGGTGATAAACGAGCAAAGAGGGGGGTAGTACATGATGTAGAAGGTACGAGAGAAGGTGCTCCTTGCCAGTGGCTGGCGACAACACCATGTCAGCGGATCGTCCGGTTGCAGGACCGACAGGCCAGTCTTCGCTGGGTCAGGGCCCCTGTGAATCTCAGTAACAAACAGCATCGCCAAACTGTTCTTCAGTGTTAATGCAACCTGCCATCCTCATTCTTACCTCCTCGTCCTCCCATTCCGGCCACAAATGTCGTCATCAGCATCAAAATTCATCCGTCCAAATATGAAGCAAGCAGCCCAAATGTCAACTCGTGTACCCTTCACTGTGGATAATCCATTTTCTGAAGACCTCTTTGATGACAAAATACGGTTGGGATCAGAAGGCATGTTAAAAGATCAAGAGGCCAAAGAGGATGATTTTGTCTGCTCTGACAGCCCAGTTACTGATGCCATCAGAGGAGGATTAAGGAAGCCGGTCAATCGGCAAAAAATCTCCCGGCGTCGGCAACGCCTTGCAGTGCCCCTTGCTTGTAGTCCGCAGCTCTGGATGCAGAAAGTTCAGGACGACAAGTCACCGTGTTGATGTATGATGATGATGACGACATTGCGATTCCATCGTGTCCTTTTCCGCAGAATTTGCTGCGAGCGCTTCATCACTGTACGAGGAGGAAGACGATGGGGTAGTGTCAATACGGTCCCCCTCATAACGGGAGAGGGCGTTCGCACAAGTCCGCTGATATGATTCCGCCATCCACGGTCAGCGTAAACCCTGCCCTCGCTTATCGCCGTCAAAAAGGTCCATGACCTCTCCAAGCCTGGCCTTCTTTGAGCAAGCTCGATTCACCCAGCGATGTCATATGCCGCCTTTGCCGTAAACGCATAAGTAGAGGCAAGAATCTTAGGTGTTTTAACCACACCAACATGTCTAGTCACATGCAGCGAATGCATGAGTTTAAATGGAGGCACACTTGCCAAAAAAGGCCAGGCACCGACGCCGGGCGTCAACCACTGTCACACCCTCTGTCTCCGCCTCCTCCTCCCTCCGCCACCCCAAGCGTTCCTCAGGCTGCCCATGTCTCACAGAGTCGTGATCAGGGATCAGCTCCGCTTCAGCCTCCACCGTCGCCCGAAGTACCACCAGCACCACAGAGACCCACCCACCCCTTCTCCACCCGCCAGTTTGACTACCGGCCCGCCGTACAGCGGCCAGTCTAGCATCCAGCCTTCTGTCTTCCAGGTTTGGGAAGCAGAAGAAACACTTTAACCCAAACCATCCCAAAAGCCAAAAGCCTGGGGGGGGGGGGGGGGGGGGGGGGGGGGTGGGGGGGGGGGGGGGGGGGGGGGGGGGGGGGGGGGGGGGGGGGGGGGGGGGGGGGGGGGGGGGGGGGGGGGGGGGGGGGGTTGAAATTTCTGCATTGCCAGGCTTTTGGCCTTGGAAAATGATGCCCTGTCCAACTGGTGGCACAGATGGTTTCGCATAAAAAAAAAAAAAAAAAAAAAATTTAAAAAAATAATTTAAAAATAATGTTTTAGGGGGGGGGGGGGGGGGGGTTTTCATTTTTTTTTTTTTTTTTTTTGTTTTTTTTTTTGGGGGGTTTTTTTTTTTTTTTGTTGGTTGTGTTTTTTTTGTTGTGTGTATTGTTTTTTTTTTGGTTTTTTATGATGAAAAGGAAGAAAATTTGATGTGAAGTGATAGTGAGGGATGGGAATGTTTTGAAGGAAATGAAAGGGAATAATAGTAGAAGATTTTTGGATTGAGATTATGATGAGTGTAAGGTTTGGATTATAAATAAGTATAATGTATTGTATGAACTGGCCAAGGCCGCTATATCTCTGTGAAAGCTCACTGGTAGCTGGGTGATGTCTCGGGGGTGACGTGGCTGCAGGCTCGCGCCGCTTTCAAAACGCAGGGATGGTGAAGGCTCTTTCCCCCCAAGGTCCTCTGGTGGCATCATGTGCCAGAGAAACCAGGCCGTGTTGGAAATTAATCTGTCTGGAGACCGTCCACAACACTGGTCAGGGGTTGTGGACTGCTCTCCGCTAACGAGACCGAGCGCTGGCTGGGTGACAAGAACTTTGTGCCAGGCAAGTGGTTTGCGATAACGGGCAATCTGCTGGCCGCCTTAAATCGGTAGGCTGGAGCACATCCTTGCCTGGCACATGTCATGAACCTCTTCGCGTCCAGGAAATGTTCTAAAGCGCTACCCGCATGCATGAAGAAGGCTCGAGGTCTGAGTTTCGCACTTCCGCCATTCGCAGCACCTGCTTCGTCCTCCTGGCATGCGTTGCAGTGCGTCAGCTTGGGGGGGCCTCCCCGTCAACCGTCTCATGTTGACGTGTCCCCGCAACACGCTGAATTCCACCCTCCAACATGCTCCAGCGATTGTGGGAGCAGCGCAATGCCCATACGCAGTACGAAGTGAAACATGCCTACAAGCAGCGGTGCGGACCTCAGGTTATGATCCCACCGAGGAGTGAGGCAGTGAAAGAGTCTCTGCACCAACCTTGCCAGTTTTGAAGAAGCCACCAAAATGGTCAGTGCGTACGATGCCCTTGTCAGCATGAAGCAGTGTGGTGACTTAGTTCTGGAACGATCGTTGGACACTCTGAAACATCAGGTCCCCGCCAGCGACGAGGAGGAGACGGAACACAGATTGCGGAACACGGAGCATTTCTCTCCGTCGAATCCACAAGCCCGACAGTTTCTCAAATTTATCCGGTCTTCATTAGCGCAGTGTTCGGGTCCAGGGCTAGTGCAAGGCGGCGCTTCAGCTCTCAGGTGCATCATCGAGGCAAGACAGGCTGTGTTGAAGCTGTGCCGGAGGAAGCAGGAGGAGGTATTCCGTAGACACCGACATACGATGTCCCCTGCCTTGGAAAGAGTTGGCGCGAATTTTGAGGCGGGAGAGAAGATGAGGAAGATCAGTTTGCTAGTGCCCCTCGACCCAGAAGGCTTGGGAAATCAAGGCTCCATCTTCACATGATTGCTTGGATGCGTCCATTTCCTCCAACATGATCCGTCGCATTAAGGCCATCAAATGAACAAAAGTTACTGGTGGCCACCCTCCTGGATCCCCGGTACAAAACAAAAACTCAGCACTTTCCTTCCACCACCCAAATAGAGAGTAAAATGGCAGGAAATGGAGACCTTGCTGATTGATCAACTGGAGACATCTGTTGCGTCTGCTTCACGTTCTCCCAAATGTCACGGTGGAACAACATCAGCGACGTGACAGCAGTAAGTGCCAAGTAGGCGTAGCGAGCAGCAGGCAAGGTGGCAGAAGCCTAATGGTGACCTCTGGCAATCTTTTTTACCACCTCACCAACGCATGCAATGCAGGGCACACTTTCAACACACAGAGATCAGCTTAAGATCATGGTGCACGACTATCTGCGTCTCAACACCGATTTTTTTGGGATGTGTTCCGGACCCAATATGACTTCTGGGTATCCAAAATGGACGAATGGCCCGAGCTGGGTCGCCCCCCCATAGAGGTGTTGTCCTGCCCAGCAGCCAGCGTCATATCTGAGCGGACCTTCAGCACAGCTGGAGGGGTCATTACGACAAACGCATCCGGCTTTCCACAGATAATGTGGATCGTTTGACTTTCATCAAGATGAATCAGGGCATGGATCTCTGATGATGTTGTGGCCCCAATTGCCGAGGGCACCGATTAGTTGCCGGGCTACTTTACATTCCTCTTCAAACAGAAAAGGTCCTCTTGAAAAATTTTTTTAAATGATCATTTTTTTACTGCAATTTTTATTTTTCTTTTCCCAACAGTTTATTTTGCTGGTTTTGCTGTGAGGAGACTGTAAAAGACAGCAAGGTTTCATGACAAACCGTATTCCATTTACTCACTTTATCTTTAAAGTTTTCGCATTGTCAATGGGTTTTGAGGTCATGTTTCTGTTGAGATACAGCTTATAATTATGGTCCTTTGGAACAGAAATGTGGCTTTTAAGTGGCATTTCTCCCTCACAATTTTTAATAGTGGCTGAGAAGTCATATTTATAATTTTTTGGGGTCATGTAGCTGTGAGATACAGCAATAATCATGGTCCTTTGGAACAGAAATTTGGCTTCTAAGTGGCATTTCTCCCTCACAATTTTTAACAGTGGCTGAGAAGTCATATTTATAATTTTTCGGTCATGCTGCTTGAAATGCAAGCAATACTACAGGTCCTATTTAAAAAAATGTGGTTTCTAACAACATTTGTCTTCACAATTGTCAAAGTGGCTCAAGTCATGCTTTGAATTTTTGGGGGCATTTGCTTAAAGCACATTACACAGGC
>JAODAL010086136.1:0-10353 GCA_025379985.1 Phyllomedusa bahiana
TTCAGCTTCTAATATTTTTTATAGATTCTTAAAACTTAAAAAGAAAATTTTACTTGAAACTGTAATCCCCCAAAGCTAATGGACCACTAGAGAGTGCAAACACTTATACACTATTCTGCAATACTAATGTATAGCAGAACAGTGTACAATTCCATCTCTCCTAGTACACCGTGTCTCTGACCTCTGGATGAGTGTAATATGGGCAACAGATTGGGTCCCTGTGCCATGACCACTTGTTGGCACCCTGCAATACCGATAGGATAGTGGCAGTGGGTGCCCCCCTCCTGTATAATAACCTAGATGCTAGAGTCATGTTGACTGCGGCATCTAAGTAGTTAAACGGTAGAGATCGGATTTATCCCTCATCCTGTCCACTGAAGACAGGCGCCGGCTGTAACCAACGTCTGGCACCCGTCATGTGTGGAGCTGGTACAGCCCATGAGCCCCCTTCATGCATCTTTGCACCCTCTTCCTGATAGGCATGGTGCCCTAAGTGATCGCCTACCATTGCTTAACTCTCGTCCCAGCCCTGAAGTCTACGATGGGTCCACAGATGCTTTTAATATCAGAAAAAAAAAAAATTGCATGTAACATTTTCCTGTCCTTCCCCAATGTTGTCCCTCAAAGGCAATGGAAGAATTTATGGTCGGAGTTCTACTGAAGTCAATGGGAGCAGATATGACACAGGTGGTTTTACAAAATTGCAGAAATGGACACAAATGGCCAAAAGGTATGAACAGGGTCTGGACCGTCGTGCTGCACAAGGCGACCACTTTGCACTTTGTATACATTTCCTTCAATCCCGTGCACCACGTTTAAAAATAATTGTCTTCTACTTTGTAAAGAAAAGCACAAATTCTCAGATCAGAACATTTATAATTTATTTCCTTAACAAATTAAATTACACTGGTTCCATATGATTCAATGGGCCTCATTTATCAAAATTGTCTAACAGTAAGACTGTTCCTGTTGACCATAGCAACCAATCAAAGCTCATAGCAACCAATCTATAGCGACTGTCTACAGTACAGTGAGGTACTACATGTCCTGTACTGCTCTTACATGTATACAGTGATTGGTGGTCTATAGCGCCTCTCTACAGTACAGTGCAGTACTACATGTCCTGTACTGCTGTTACATGTATTAGTGAGGTGCATACAGTGATTGGCAGTCTATAGCGCCTCTCTACAGTACAGTGAGGTACTACATGTCCTGTACTGCTCTTACATGTATTAGTGAGGTGCATGCAGTGATTGGCGGTCTATAGCGCCTCTATACAGTACAATGCGGTACTACATGTCCTGTTCTGCTCTTTCATGTATTAGTGAGGTGGATGCAGCGATTGGCGGTCTATAGCGCCTCTATACAGTACAGTGAGGTACTACATGTCCTGTACTGCTCTTACATGTATTAGTGAGGTGGATGCAGCGATTGGCGGACTAGAGCGTCTCTCTACTGTACAGTGCGGTACTACATGTCCTGTACTGCTCTTACATGTATTAGTGAGGTGCATGCAGTAATTGGTGGTCTACAGAGCCTCTCTATAGTACAGTGCGGTACTACATGACCTGTACTCCTCTTACATGTATTAGTGAGGTGCATGCAGTGATTGGTGGTCTATAGCGCCTCCCTACAGTACAGTGTGGTACTACATGTCCTGTACTGCTCTTACATGTATTAGTGAGGTGCATGCAGTGATTGACGGTTTATAGCGCCACTCTACAGTACAGTGCAGTACTACATGTCCTGTACTGCTCTTACATGTATTAGTGAGGTGCATGCAGTGATTGGTGATCTATAGCGCCTCTCTACAGAACAGTGCGGTACTACATGTCCTGTACTGCTCTTACATGTATTAGTGTGGTGCATGCAGTGATTGTCGGTCTATCGCACCTCCCTACAGAACAGTGTGGTAGTACAGATCGGGTACTGCTCTTACATGTATTAGTGAGGTGCTTGCATGATTAGCGGTCTATAGCGCCTCTCTACAGTACAGTGCGGTACTACATGTCCTGTACTGCTCTTACATGTATTAGAGAGGTGCGTGCAGTGATTGGCGGTCTATAGCTCCTCTCTACAGTACAGTGCGGTACTACATGTCCTGTACTTCTCTTACATGTATTAGTGAGGTGCATGCAGTGATTAGCGGTCTATATCGCCTCTCTACAGTACAGTGCGGTACTACATGTCCTGTACTGCTCTTACATGTATTAGAGAGGTTCGTGCAGTGATTGGCGGTCTATAGCTCCTCTCTACAGTACAGTGCGGTACTACATGTCCTGTACTGCTCTTACATGTGTCAGGATGAGCAGCTCCTTTGGGCACCAGGTGAAGGCCCCATTTCTTTTTTCTGGTAAATTGTGAGTAAAGTCCATGACCCAAAGAAGCTCCTGTCCTCATCATAAAAAGTGATTCACTGAGAGCAAGTGAAGGCACACAACATTATTGAATCATAAAAATTCACCTAAGCGCTTATATATTTCAAGCCAGAGGCTCTTATAGCTCGTAGGCGATGGGAATATTGTGCTTTAATTGGATCTCTTATTTTTATGCTTCTTTTTCTATCATATCAACACCTCTCTATAGATCTAGAGCTCTGTCCATTGTTGGTGTATGGTGCATGTTTCAGTGAAGCAACACAGGAGAGCCCTGGTGAGCGCGAGCCAGGGCAATCGGCTGATCACTCTGGGAAGACATGCAATTAGAAATGGGTTGTCTGTGTTCATGTTGTCTCTGCAATATAGAACTGGGGTAAGAAGAGAGTTGCAGAGGTCGAAAGATTTGTATACATTACATGTTTAATTTACCAGATGGCTACCACTGGCTTTACCGGTGTCTTAACCAAATAGCTTTGTGTCTTTAACAGATAGCTCTTTGTCTTCATTAGGTGACCCTGTATCTTCACCAAATGGTTCTTTGTCTTCATCGGATGACTGTGTTTTCACTAAATAACTCTATGTCTTCACCAGATTGCTCTATGTCTTCACCAGATTGCTCTGCCTTCATCAGCTACCTCTAAGTGTTCATCAGATGACTCTGTGTCTTTGTAAGATAACTCCATGTCTTCACCAAATGGCTTTGGATCTTCACCAGACAGCTCTGTTTCTTCGCCAGACGGCTCTGTTTCTTCACCAGACGGCTCTGTTTCTTCACGAGACAGCTGTTTCTTCACCAGACGGCTCTGTTTCTTCACGAGACAGCTGTTTCTTCACCAGACAGCTGTTTCTTCACCAGATGGCTCTGTTTCTTCACGAGACAGCTATGTGTCTTCTTCAGATGGTTATGTCTTCATCAAACATCTTTAAGTCTTCATCAGATGACCCCATGCCTTAACTAAATGGCTCTTTGTCATAATAAAATGACTCCATGTCTTCAGTATATGACTCTGTGTCTTTGTAAGATAACCCCATGTCTTCACCAAATGGCTTTGGATCTTTACCAGATGGCTCTGTTTCTTCACCAGACAGCTCTGTTTCTTCACAAGACAGCTCTTTTTCTTCACCAGATAGCTCTGTGTCTTCACCAGTTGGTTATGTCTTCATCAAACATCTTTAAGTCTTCATCAGATGACCCCATGTCTTAACCAAATGGCTCTTTGTCTTAGTAAAATGATTCCACATCTTCATCATATGACTCCGTGTCTTCACCAGTTGGCACTGTCTCTTCGTCCAATGACTCTTTGTTTTAACCGGGTAGATCTCTGTCTTCATCAGATGACTCCATTTCTTCATCAGATGGCTCCATTTCTTCATCAGATGGCTGTGGGTCTTGAGCAGATAGATCTCTGTCTTTATTAGATGACTCTGTGTCTTCAAGCCATACCCAACCCAATGCTCTCTCAATCATAGCCTTAAGATTTAAATTAAACATGTCCAGGCCTCTTCCGGACAAATGCTTGGCATCACTATTGCCTATGCCGGCAATGTCAATTTCAAAATCTCTATGACTAAAAGAAAAGCCGCCCAATGACGGCATAAACAAAAATAAAGCTCTATTAATTCTCTTTCTGATCTTCTCACAATAGTCCAAATCCATTTCCTTCAACCACATAGGCCTAGGAGCAATTTCAGAAAAAACTAGTCTGACATCAGGGAACAAGCGACGGATGCGCATTAGGATTTTCTTCATGTGAAATACTAAATCAATTGTACCGGTCTTCCCAATATCATTGCCTCCAAGGTGGATGATGATAACGTCCGGGGCTGGTAAACGTTCTCTCATCAGAAGGAATTGTTCTAGTAATCCTTCCCACCTCTGTCCTCTGACTCCCATCCAATGGACCTTCACTTGGTCTGGCGGCAAGGATAAATTTGGACCATGAATGTGCTCCACCTTCCCCTTTTCCCAGCCAAGGGACAAAGAAGGGCCAATCCCCAAACTGTAAAACCTGCAAAAGCTAAAAAAAGAACCTATTAGTATAAAAACTATCTGACATAAAGCAGAAACACTCAAAGTCCCACCTTCCAATTCTTTATCCCTTCTACCAGCCCTATTCTAGCTCCTTGATTTTTCCAAAAATTTTAAAGGGGAGGGTAGAGAAATAGTTTCCCATAACCAAAAAACGGGAAGTTTTGTTTTTTAAACTCTCCGAAAATTGAAAACGCAAAATGAAAAGGACCAGCTTGGCACAAAAGCAGAAAAGCCCTGTTTAAAACCACTTTTTTTGGGAAAAGGGTCCACAGCCACTTGCTTTTAAGGGGCCCCCCTCACCCTAGGCCTAAGCCAATTTTTGCTTATATGAGGGAGGTGGATACCCCCCCACGGACCGTATGGTCGGCTTGAACCAGAATTTTAGGACAGAAAAACCCCAGGGGGGGCCTCCGGGACTTCTTTAAAAGGAAAAGGCAAAGAAAGGAGGCACAATTCTCGTAAAATACTACCCCCTTAAAAGCAGTGTCCCTTTCACAGAGTTATCTTTATTTTCACCCTTACCCCAAATATCGGCTCCCCCCAAAAATATAGGTCTTCTCACCCAATATTTACCCGGAAAAATGTGTCTCATCAGCAGCATTTCTCTCCAACCACGTTTCCCCCATAGGGGATCTGTCCGCGTTAAAAAACCTTGTAAATAAAAATCATACAAATTATTAGTGTTTTATTTATTTTTTTTCAGAATTTGAAGATCTAAAGCAAAATTGTGTGGAAATGTGCAAAGTATATAACATAAACACAAGTATAATAGTAACCCCTTAGGATGACATTTATGTACAGGGCTTCACCATTATTCTGGTGTCCTTTCAGCCCAAAAACTGGTACAGCCCTGTTCTCTAGATGAAGTAGCGGACGCACTCCAAAATTAGGCCCATTTGACGGCACATTCTACACTATTTAGAACTAGCCTCTGTGCGCCAAGATTATACATGTCGCCCTTAGTGTCCAACCCATTCCAGTGTTCTGGTCCTGTTTGTCTCATCCCAGCCATCAAAGAGCCAGGCTGTCTTATTTGTCTGTCAACATAGCCATATTAGGGTTTGTTTTTTCTCTATCAGATGACCATGCGGCAATGTGAGCTCACTGAAATGGGAATGGTTGATTGTTAGCCCTTTATATAGCAGAGTTTCATTTGGGCTGGTTGCGGGTCTGTAGGGGTAGCTAACGATTGTGTTTTTGGAGCTTGTTGCACCCATTTTGTGTTGGTTAGTTTCTGTTCCCAGTTTGTTAGACCCCTTTGGGGTCTTTTTTCTCTTTGCTTTTATTTTCTGTTTTTTCATTTTTTCATGTTTTTATTCTATTCTCTTGGAGTTCTGGCTTTTTTTGGTTAAGGTCGTATAGCTGAAGGATTTTGGTAAGGAATAATCAGGGTAGGTAGGGGGGGGGCTTTTTAGGGCCATTGAGGGAAGAGTTAGGGAAACAGTTTTATAGTCAGGTATGTTTGGTGTCTTGCTTCTGGATTCAAGTCATTTATCCTTCCATCTCCATCTGTGCGTCTGTCTTGTTGTCCATCGTCCATTGATAAGTCCCTACATTTAGTTTTTTTTTTAAAGCTTTTGTAAAAAAAATTACTTTATACAAATTTTGCATGGATAATTTCCATTTTCAAGGCATCTTTTACACGACATGGCAAAAAAACTTCAGATTGGAAACCGAAACCGCTTCGTCCCAAAGATATTTTTTACCCGTTTTTTCAATGTGGATTTTTGCTATTTTTTTCCCCCACTGAACTTACAGTCAAAAAACGAGTCCCATTCATCTCTATGGGGATTTGGATGTGGGGCCCACTGGAGAATTGGGATGCTTTTAATTTCACCGCAGATCCAGATTATGGAACATGTTCCAAGTTTATTGCAACCCAACCTCAGTAAAATCCCGGTTGTGTGGACTACAACTTGGATTTTCAATTGAGATCTATGTGGATGGTTTACAGTCAGATTTCTATGGTTTTGAAAATCCGAATCTGCATAAAAATCCGACTGTAAAAGCATTTTTGTATAAAACCCAATTTAAAACCATCATGCCACCCAGGGGGGTCCGTTGTGTTTACATCTTCTAGTTGAGATTTGGTGTCTGCAAGAACAGATTGTTGGTCTTTCCATGGATTTCTTACATTTACATGGTGGACTTGCACAGACTTCCTCTGGCTGACATATTTCACAATTGACCCCACTCGTTTGCCACCTCAGGGCCTTGCCACATGGAAATTTTGAGAAATCTACTTCCAACGATCCGTATGAGACAGTCTCATTGTCTTTACCCAGGGAACTATAATCTTATGTACAATCTTAAGTACATGCTGCATTCTGTTGTTTGGTGTCACGGATGCCCCTGCGACCACTGTCCTGGGTCGCTGGCGCGCCCGTGCTCCTGCTTCCACATCGGGTTCGGGGTCCGCTCGTGTCTCAGCCCCCTCCGGCGTTCACTTACCCGGCCACGCTCCTCCTCAGGCGCTTCCATGTCCCGGCGCGAAAGCTCCGCCCCTAGGGCGCGGCACGACGGCAGTTTGAATTTAAAGGGGCAGTGCACCGGAAAATTGGTTCATTGCCGGGCACTGTCCTTTTTTAGTCCGGCCCTTCCTGCCGGCCCTCCCATCCTTAGTGTATAATTGTGGTGAAAGTCATAGTGCGTCCTGTTGCCTTACGTGTACCGACCATCGCCTACGTTACGACCACGAACCAGAGCCGCTGTCTGGACTCCTCCCGGGTCAACTCTACGAACTAAGCCCCCTTTGTCCGAACCTTGCCTGTCCCGGGACAAGGCCTGCTGCCGTTTCTGTACCCGACCCTTGGCCGCCACCGCAGGGAAGCCCCGCCAGTGGTAAATGACCTGGTGGAATCCCGCCGCAGCAAGACCATCCCGCTTTGCGGTGGGCTCTGGTGAATACCGGGACCCACTTAGATTCCACTCCCTGGTGTGGACTTACGCCATCGCCTGTGGTGGTCCAGTAGATCCACCTCCAGACCATTACATTTGGCCACAAAATGCACTGTTTTGTCTAACCTGTGTGTAAAGTATGGGAAGACAGGATGGGACATGTGACTGGAACGAAAAGCTTGAGGTGAGAGCAGCCAGCTTAGGGAGAAAAGGAGGGAAACCCAAAGAGCCCAAAGAAAAGAACCCCACATTGATCACTTTCCCCCTAAATCCCGCAAAAGCGGGAAAGTTTTGCTATGCAAACTGGTGACTGAAATCCCTCCTGATAGAGGAAAAATTTTTTTCTGGTAAATTGCGGTTGGTAAAGAGGGCACAGAGCCCAAAGGGGAAATGTCGTAACCAAACCGGGTTTGCAAAGGGGGGGATGACTCCCAAACTTTGGGTCCCCAAACCTAAAAGGGGGGGGGGTATTTTTCATCCAAAAACTGGTTGTTTAATTTCAAAGTAAAACCCAGGTGGGTTTGGTGCTTTCACCCCGCCTATTTAGGAGACTTTTACCAGGCTGGTAGATAGTTTAAGTTGGCCCCACAGTCTGCCCCCCTCGGAACAAAAGAAAATCATCCAATCACCCCAGGAACGTCCCAAAGGTGGGCCCTTTGAAAAAACCTTGAAAACCCGGGCGCGGTAAAACCTTCCGCAACACACTGGGCCGATAGACTTTATTGTTATTTGTTTGGGGGAATAGGGGGAAAAATTTTGATAATTTTGGGAAAGCTGTTGTGCTACACCGTGAGCGCACCCTTGAAATGCACAGGCACACAATTTTTTTTCTTTTTTCCCCGGGTTTTTAAACCCCCTTCCCGACTTTTAGCCGTACTCAAGGGAAAATTTTCGGGTAGGGCCCGCAAATTGCCGTATGAAAACTTCACGGCAATCTTGGGGCGCCCCCAAAAAAAAGGCGGGGGCGCGCAAGGATCGCGGCATAAAACCCAAAGCGGTATATTCCCCGTTTGGCATCAGGGGAATCCCCCACGGCCGGAGGCCCTCCGGCCGGGGGGGATTAACCCCGCCCGATGTCGCGACTTTCGTGGTCGCGACAACCGGCGGCTGGGGGCCCGGCAGAGTGAGCTCCGCTCCCCGGGCCGATCTGGGCGCAAAACCCGGCCGAGGGGCCGGGAAACCGTTTTTCTCCTACCAGACACCCCGGGGACGCTGAATGACACTTTGGGGGTGTTTCTGGTAAACGTAAAGATCCCCACAAGCATTTTTGGGCACTTTACAGCCAGTTTGCCTTTTGGAGACCCATACAGCAATAACTGTATGCTGATTTAAAAATTAAAATAAATTGATTTTGACATCGTTCTTTGCAATTCCCCCCGGGGGGAAAAAGTGTAAAAATTTATGGAAAAGTTTAAAAAAAAAAGTGAAAAAAAAAGTAAAACAAACCAAAAAATTTAAAAAAAAAAAACACGTAAAACCCGCCCTTTTTCCCCTTTTTACAAACGCCAATCGCCCTAAAAAAGTCAAAAAAAATAAAGAAACCCATATTTGGTATCCCCCGCGGGGCCGTAGCGACCCACCCTATAAATCTTTCCCTGTTAATTAACCCTTAAAGGTTAACGCCGTAAAAAAAAAACCCAAAAAACAGTCACAATAGCGATTTTTTTTTCATCCCGAGCCTATAAAAGGGGTAAAAAAATAATCAAAAAAACCCTAACAACATCAAAGTGATTTCCAATTTAAAAAGATCATTTCAACCCACAAAAAAAAGTCCTTTCAACCCGCTCTGGGATTAAAGGAAAAATTAAAAAAGTTTCCCGGCTTTTTAGAAGATAGCGATGCATAAATTTGTTTTAAAAACAATAAAAACCCCATTTTTTTGAAAAAAAAAAATTTTGCTTTCAAATAAAAAAACTACATAAATTGGGGATTTTTAGGTAATTTGTTTAAACCCACAAAGTAAAACCCAACTTTTTCACGGATCTTTTACGGGGGAACGCTAAATTAAAAAAAAAAATAAAAAACACTGCTAGGGTGCAGTATTTTTTCAACCCCACCTTTTCAAAAAACAAAATTTTTAAAACGATCATAAAAGTCTTGTCCCCCCAAAAATATTTTCCCCAAAAAAAACTTCAAACCCCAACGCCCCCAAAAAAAGTCCCAAAAAAACTCCAAAAACAGAAAAAAAAAAAAAGTTAATTGGGTCTCTTTGGGCTGGGGGGTGCAAAAAGTTTTTTCGTTTTTTTTCCTTTTTAAATAAATGTGTTTTTTTTTTGGTAAAAGCATTTAAAACCCTTAAAAAAAAATACCAAATGGGTAATCTTTGTAATCGAAACAAACCTCTGGAAAAACTAGCATTTTATTTATACCCCACAGTGGGCCGCTTTTAAAAAATAAAAATAAAAAACACTTTCCAGGAATTTCGTTTTTTTTGTAAAAAAATGCTTTACAAAAAACCCTTTAAAAAAAAAAGTGATCCAAAGCAAACATATGCCCCGCCGTCTGGGGTCAAATAAAAACATCAAAAACAAAAACTTTTGTAAAAAAAAAAGCCGCACAAGCACTTTTCCATGCAAAAAATTAAAAAGCAATGGCTGTCAGAATACGACAACTTTAAAAAACTTCCAATTTTTTTATTAAAACTGGTTTTAAATTTTTTTTTTTTTATTTTAAAAATTAAAAAGAAAAAACCAAAAAAAACGCAAAAAATAATCCCATTAAAACATAACTTTAAAAACCAAACAACCAAAAAAATATTAAAATTTTTTTCCCCAAACCCCCCCCAAATTACCCCTTTTTCAAACCTAGATGATACCCGCATACAGGGTTTCTAAATTCCCTTTAATTTTTAGTAATCGCCCATAAAGAGCCCGGGTTTCCCCAAAAAAAAAGACAGATAAAAATCACTTTCATTTTTTTGGGATTTGACAAACCTTAAAAAAAAAAATCCCGCTTTTCCCCACGCTTTTTTCCCCCAACAATATTAGGGTTTTTATCAGGGGAATTTTAAAATTTTCTCAAATGTGGGGAAAAAGAATACCTTTT
>JAODAL010086137.1:0-10353 GCA_025379985.1 Phyllomedusa bahiana
CTGGCACTTTTTAATCTGGTTCAGACAGAAAAAAGGGTCAGCGCGTCCGGACAGGGAAGTCTATGCCCCAGTTCAACTAAAAGTGGGGGTTTTGAAAGATTTCCATTTTTCCGCATTTTTAAATCGGGGGGGGGCTGCGGGTTTGGAATCAGCTGGGGGCCCGGACAGGGATGTTATTTCCCAGTTCAATAAAATGTGGTTCAAAGATGTTTTTTTTTTCCGGACTTTTTAATCTGGGGGTCATGCGGGTTTTTGGGCTCATGCTGGGCCCGGATAAAATATTGAATAATTTGTGACTTCTTTCTGTGACCTTGTTCCCAATTTTGGTTTTTGACAAAGATGTAGCCGCACCCCGTTTACTTTTGTGGATTTTTAATTCCACTTCTCCAGCCCGTTTGGGTTTAAAAAATAAGGTGTTGTTCCTCTCCCATAGTTTAAGGGGTCACGGCAATAATCTTTTATCGACTAGGGTATCGGCATGATAATTTGACGATATCGACTATCAAAACCCCAAAAAAAAAGTCTTGCAGGAGATGATGTATTTTTGAAATTGGTATGTTTGTTGGTGGTGTGCAACCCGGTAGTGGTGTAAAAAACTAAAAATTTTTAGGAAGAATGGGGGGATAATTTGTGGGACTATAATTGAGTTTCTGTATGCAGTGTTGCAGGGATAAAGCGTTATTAATTTTATAAAGTCAGCAGGAGTACTAGCTTTATACCTGAGGGTTACCTTAAAGTAGGAACGCTGCAATCTACAATCCTTCATTTATTTTCAGACCCCCATGATTTTAAACAGGCGGGAAGTGAGTGTAGTTCACGTAATTTCATGTTTGAAAATAGTTATATAAAGTTTTTGTTGCCTTCACTAGCTTGCATGTGTCAGCACAGCTCACTCACTATGCTATATTCTCCTTCCAATAACAGCTCCTATGTAACCTTTCCATCTTTCCTGCAATTGGGGGCGGCATTAGAAGGGGCCCCGGCCCAATTCGGGTGTTTTTCAGCCCTATCAGGCCCAGCCCCGTGTGCTACATTTTTAAAGGTCCGCACCCATTATCAAGCGCTTTAAACTAGCGCCCGGCACTTTGTAATGCACCGATTTCGGGGGGATGCGGGGGAGGTACGTTTTGAACTAAATTTTCCAAATTTTAGCGAAAATTTGCGGGAACAGGGGACCACTTTCAAAGGTGGGTGGAGTGCAAAAACCAAGATGGGGCAAGCCTCTCTCCCATACAAACAGTCTAATAACAAAATATGGTCAGCACATCCATTTTGAAAAATGAGTATATAGGTGCACGCTGGTTTGGCAGCCAAAATCAATGCAAATACAACACAAATAGCAGAAATTTAAACCTTCCCTGGCCTTTTATTGGTTTATTTTTACGTCCCCCTGTAATGGTATTTTTATAGGGCGACACCTTAAGGAGTTTTGCTCACCATAAAGTTTGCTTTTTTAACTGTAGGGAAAGGTAAATGAAGACTATTATAAAATCAATTTCTTTTTATTTTTTGGGTTTTTTTTTTAGGAGAAAACAGGGATTGTATCTCTTCTTTTTTTCCCCAATTTTCTTTTAGTTTCGCCCCCTCTCTTCTTTCTCTTATCTAATTAGCTTGAAGCTGTTGTCCATCTATGGTGCTTTAGGACTAGAGCTTTGCTTGTTTAAATAAGGGAAACCCTTTTCCCCCCTCCTTTGAGCTATGTTCGGGGGTTTCTACAGATTTTTTCATCTCCTGAAATCATTTTTTAAAGTAACAGGCTCAGCTAGGAATAGCAGAGCTGATATGCCAATCACTTCTATAGACCCGCCAACAGCCTTACTAGGACGTTTTAATCTAAAGATAGCTGTGACTGTGAAACTGCATGATGAAAAAAAACCTTTAATGATCGGAGGTCAAAAATAGGGATTAACTGGAAACCAGGCAACCCTGGGAATGCTATGCTGAGAATGCTGTTTTTATTATTTTAAGTCCACAAAAGAAAAATATGAAATAAAATGACCACAATTTGGCACAGATTTGTCACTGCAGATTTTCTTGCGGTTTTCTGTGGATTTGCTGTATAAATTTTCTGCAGCATTTATGTTACAACCGAACCTACCCTGATAACTATGAGATTATCTGCTCATTCTCTCCCAGTCTACCGGAATGCAGCAAGCTGATAGGTGGGTTAAAAAAGCAGTAAGAGTCAGCCTACTGCGACTGTTCTTGTGGTAAATGTAAAAACAGGAATATTTCAAAATTTGACACTAGTCATTGACAATACCCAAAACAAAAGTTTCTCTAGGGTTCTCCGAACTTAGAGACTTGGTGTAACACTCATTAATTAAATGCACACTTGATGTTTAACATGACTTCCCGCATCAGAGAATCACGAGACACATTAGCAATGGACTTCATAAACATCCAATGTCCAATGTCTTACTGGACATCCTGTACACTCTCATGCTTCATTTCATTTTGTACACAGTAGTACTTTTTTATTTTAGCCCAAGTATTTGCATGTATTTTTATGTAATTACTAACATGTCCGTTTTATTGCTCAAACACTCACAAACCTCTTTTCTTTCTTTTTTTTTTATCATTCTATTTCGTTTTAACTTGAGCACTGGAAAACATTCTGTTCTGCATTATACCAGCAATTATGAGTTGTTAAATATTCCACTGCTAAAAGATTTGTATTGTAATTAAAATTAACAGATGTTCCTATAGCAATAAAGGGAAACAAACATAGGGAACATAATTTAATTCGGTTATAAAAAAAAATTAAAAAATTCAATATATAGAAAAAAATAGGAACTTAGGGACTATTGTGTGAAAAACTATCTTGGTCTATGGACTTTCCATTGTGCCCATAGACCCAATCAGAGCGCCCCTTTCATTTCATACAGTGCTCTGAAAAAATGAAACGGGCGCTCTGATTGGTTGCTATGGGCAACAAGAAACTCTTAGACCAAGACAGTTTTCATATATGTCTCCCTTAAAATTTATAGCAACACTGAATGCCTTCTAAAGAAAAAGCCTTGCTTTGTATGAGTGCTTAACCTTCATGTTATCTCTCCATCGTACATACTGAAAAAGAACATTGTGCAAACCTTTGGTGTTCTAATTGATACTGTAAATGCTGATACTGTTACCCATCCTTTATAATGTTGGTATGACATAAGACACATACACAAAATATGATACTGTGGAATATAGAATGTGAGGCTCCAATTGGGATGAGAAAAACTACTGTGCAATAATGGAAAATCTGTACTGGGTAGGAATTGAACTAGCACTAAAATAAATTTGGAAAGCAAATACATAAATAAATAATATAATCCTTATTTCAAAAAACGTATTTATTGATTAACCTGATCTAATTGGCAATTTTGTCATAAAAAGGGAAAAAATAACTTCAGCAGAATAAAGGAGTATAATCTAAAGGCTAGTAAAAAGAGTGTGTGCTGCATCTCACACAGTGGCATATTTTGCTTTGTCCTGCCCAGCAGTCACCTTGCTTCTGGAACCAAAGCACCAATTACACACAGTCAGGGAGCAGGCTTATATTTGCTCCGGCCAATTAACAGGTGTTTGCATTACCACTGCAAAAAGACCATATAACCAACAAATCCCCCATACCAGTCAACGTTGTGGTCAGATTACTAGGGCCCATTCAGTTAGTAGTCAAGTGTGTTATATACAGTGGGATAAATATGTATTTGATTCAATGGTGGTTTTTGCATGCTTTTCCCACCTGAAAAGAATGGAGGGGTACGTTATTGTTATCCTAGGTACACTTCAACTTGTTAGGGTGACATGTGTGAATGGGGCTGTGGCAGAAAGTCTGGAGTATTTTCAGGCACACACATCAGGCACAGGCCCCGTTCACTATAGTTCTTAAACTGTCCCACATGCCAAACTCTGCCGCATTACAGAAGTGCAAGATCCGGCACTTTGTTAATGCGCCTGTGTTCGGGGGGGGAGGGGTGCGGAAGCTACATCATTTATACAGTGTGTAGGGAAAGTATTCAGACCCCTTTAATTTTTCACTCTTTCTCTCATTGCAGCCATTTCATAAGATCCAAAAAGTCTAATTTTCTTGCTGAATATTGAACACTCGTGCACCCCTCTTGAAGGACAAAAACGAAATGTAGATTATTTTTGCTAATTTATTAACAAGGAAAAACTGAAATATCCAATGGTCTCATTATTCAGAACCCTTTGCTGTGACAATCATATTTAACTTCACATGCTGGTCCATTTCCTTCTGATCCTTTCTTGTGTTGGTTCTACTCATTTATTGGAGTCCAGCTGTGTTTTATTAACTGATTAGAAAGGAAAACACCTGTGTTTATAAGACATTACAGCTCACAGTGCATGTCAGAGCAAATGAGTATCATGGGTATATGATCTGCCCAAGGAGCTCAGAGTCAGAATTGTTTGCAAGGCACAGATTCTGTGGCCAAGGTTACAAAAGAATTTCTTGCTGAACTCAACGGTTCCCTAAAGAGCAACAGTGGCCTCCATATCAAATGGAGTTTAGGACGACACAAACTTTCCTCGACCTGGCCACTCCAGCGAAACTTAAGCAATCGTGGGTGGCCAGAGCCTTGGTGAGAGAGGTTAAAGAAGAACCACGTGATTCACTGTGGCTGAGTCCTGAGAGACGCGTGGTGGAGCAGGAGAAAGTTCCCACAAAGTAACTCTTACTGCAGCCTCAACCAGTGGAGGCCTTTATGGCAAGTGTGCACTGACAGACGCACCTCTACTCAGTAGTAGACATATATAAGGCCCAAATTACAGTTTGGAAAAAACAACACATGGAAGGAAATCCCAGACTATTGAATATAAGATTACTTGGTCTGTTAAGATGAAGATTGAACGTTTGGTGTTTATTGTAAGGATATTTGTGGAGAAAACAGGCTCTGTTCTCTCTTGCTCAATACGCAATCACCAACAGTGATAACATGGTGGTGGCAGCATCTGGCTTAAGGGGTTGTCTTTTCAGCTGGCAGGGACCATGGCGGATCTGGTTGTAATGGATGGAAAGATATATGTGAGCCAAGTACAGAGATCATCTGGATGAAAAACCTTTTTGCTGTGACCTCACAGGGCGGGTGGGCCAAAGTTTCTGCTTCCAACAAGGACAATGACTACTAATCACTTAGTTAAATAACAAAGCTGTGGCTTCAGAACAACTCTGTGCCCCATTCTTGTCGGGGCCCAGCCAGAGCCCTGACCTAAACCCAATTGAGCATCTTTGGAGAGACTTGAAAATGGTGCTGTCCACCAACGTTCACCATCCTACCTGAGGAACACTGGAAGAGGATCCGCAAGGAAGAATGGCAGGAATCCCCAAATCCAGGTCGTGAAAAACTTTGTTTGCTTTCATTCCCAAGAAGAATATGGCCTGTACTAGATCACAAAAGGAGTGATTCTACTCAATAATGAGCAAAGGTCTGAATAACTTAAAGGGATGTGTCATCAAAAAATGACCTTATTGTTTAACTCACATTTTTTATGTTAAACACATTTTTTTAGGGAATTTTTGGTTGTTTTTTTAAATTTTTCCATATCACTTTCAGCATTTTTTTAATGATTCTTAAGTCTGCAGTTTTCACTTTGGGCCACGATGCCTAATAATCGTTCGATACTTCCTGTTCTGTTTAGAGGCTTTTCAGCAGGTGTGCTCATTATCAGTAAAACCGAGGGTCAAACTGAAAGGAGAAACCATTGATGTACAAGATAACACAGAATCACCAGTCAACAAGAGGGGAGTATGTCACCTGCTCCCCCTCTCCTCTCCCTTCACAGTGAAAAACTTCTCGACAAGTCCATGGGACAGACATCTGTTCTTAAGAAGCCTATGTGCCTGACGCTGCTGGTAAAGTATCTCTTCTGACTGCTGTTAAAGCAGTTGCAAGCAAGAATGTCTTCCCCACAATTCATATATGATGGCCGCAATAGAGAAATCTACAATCAGGAATAAAAATTGGCTGAGAGAAAAGAATATGGATCGGGTCTTGTTTTTAATAAGTAAAAAAAAAAAATTTGGCGACAGATTCCTTAGTCAGTGATATTTTAGTTTTTCTTGTTTAATAAATTTGAAAAAATATCTATATTTTTTTTTTTTCTGTTTTTGTTTTATCAAGATGGGCTGCTCAGCGCTTCTCTCGGGTACTTTATCCTCCAACTCTGAGGCGACACCACCGAGTCTTTTACTGTAAGGAGATTCTAGATATGAAGACGGTCAGAGGGAAAGCGATTTTTTTTCTCATGAATGGAGGGTGGGTTCGGCCAGAAGAGTGGTCCTGGGTGCCAGGACAACAATATTCTGGATCGGGAAATAATTCAGAGGTTCCCTCCGGACCAGTTGGAGGGGGAGGACGAAGGGGGGGGAGGGTACTGTCTCGGGTGGGCCCGCGACCCAGTCCCGGGTCCGGGCAACCGCGGTTCCCTGTCCGCAATTGACAGGCGACAGCGCCGCATGTAGGGCGGTTGGGCGCGCTCTCCGGCCGGCCCCGGCTCTCTCCTACTTACCCGGCCGCGCTCCGTTGCAGTCTCAGGCTCACGGCGCGCGCGTCCCCGACAGCTTAAGGCGCGAGCGCGCCGGCACTGCGAGTTTTTAAAGGGCCAGTGTATCCGGTAATTGGGCTATTGCCCGGTCACTGCCCCGTTTTAAGCCTGCCCATTCACTGGGTCGTCTGCCGGATCTTTTAGTGCTTTGTTGCTATAGAGAAAGCGTTTAAACGCCCTTGTTCCTGATATACGTGTACGTAACCTTTAAGGCTTCCGCCACGCCATTACCCGACACGATTCTTGCCGCCTACTGCCCTGGCCTCTTGTGCCTGTCACACGGACCCACGGAATCTGTTGACGCTGCCTGACCTTCTGCCCTGTCCACGTATACGTGCCTGCTGCGATATCTGCACCCGCTGTATAACTCGGCTGCCCAACGCATGCAATGTCACGTCAGGGGGGACGAGACCTTGGTAGACTCCCGCCGCAGCAAGTCATCCCGCTTTGCGGCGGGCTCTGGTGATAAACCGGGACCTTCTTAATTACTTCCTGGCGTGGCCTTACACCATCGCTTGCGGTGGTCCAGTGGATCCACTTCTTATTCCGGGTACGTGACAATTTTATTCAAATTGGAAAAAGGGTCATTGACACATTCTATTCTACAGCAAGTTCCTTTGGAAACTATAGGAACAATAAGTTCCTCAGACTTCTGTGGGAGCCGTACTACAGGTTGATATAAATAGTCTCTTTTACAGAGTCTTAAGATGACAGTGCCTATAATGTCCTACACACAAAGTGAAATAAGACACCTTTCTTAATTATGCCTCAATGTTTTATGATGAAACTGGGCTTAAAAGGCCCTAAAATATTGTCATTATTAGTAGGAGCCTTGTTGAGGACGCAGTTGAGATATTTCTTGTTACCAAATAATGCACATAGGCTTGATATATTATTTTACATTTTTACTTTTTTTCAATTATTACACTTTATAATCTTGTTATGCGGCAAATAGACAGAGCATTATAAAAACATGATAGTTAATTGATTTGTCAGATCATCCCTATTCTCAATAGCCTCTTCAATGATCTGTAAAGCTGTTAAACCCTAGAGCTGACAAGCGCATCAGCCTGCTGCATCCCGCAGGTACGAGGTTTCGGAAATCAGTGTTTCCTTTTGCAAGCATGCACTATCCGTGTGTCGGTTCCCTTTTATAATAGCCCATTTGCATTTCACATGACATTCTTGCCGATACATGTAACCAATAAAATAGACTGTTAGGGTATGTTCACGTTCAGTCCTTGTGAACATACATTATTAGATGCGTGTTTGGAGCTGTCTAAACGGACCCAAACACGCATCTAACAACGTGCAGTTTAATTTACACTGCTTGCAATGTAAAACACACATCGGCACATAGACCAGTGATGACCAATGCGTGTTTACTTGCGTCTTTCGGATCCGTTCTAAGAATTGACAGGTAAATTCTTGATCTGAAAGAGGCAGCAGGAGCCCTATATAAAACTACAGGGTGCGTTCCTGAAGCAGTCAAAATGCATCCAAACACGCACCTGCCTGTTGGATGCGTTTTGGATCCAATTGACGCTGCGTTTTTGGATGCAATTTTCGGATCCAAAATCAAATCCAAAAACGCAGTGTGAACATACTCTAATTTTTTTAAAATCTAAAAAACCCTCCCATTGTATTAGAAAGGGAAATTTTTTCTTTGGGATTTCATCCCCGGGTTTCCACTAATTCCTCCAAATGCCCCATTTTAATTTCCCCTCCCCATTTTCCCCCTTTCTCATAAAAAGTGCCTTGTTTCTGTGGCCCCCCCAAAAATTTTCATCAAAACATCCTGTAAAGTATGGTTTTGTACCTTAGTTTTAAATTTGTTTGTATATCCGTTTTTAGTTCATTTATTCACTTTTCTTAAATGGGTTTTGTCTCACTAAACGTTTCATTTTAAACCTATTTCCTGTTTTCTTGGTTTCTTTTTGAAATTCGGGTCTTTTTTTACTGGTTTCCATTGGTGCAGTAGAACCCCCGGTCTGTACTATAGCAAACCAGTGCTGCAGCCTATCGGGACGTTTAAAAAGGGTTTGGGTAGCTTTAGCGACCTGAGGAGCGTTAAAAAAAAAAGGGGGGTTTTATCTCAAAAATTTAAGGGGGGACACTGTTTTTGGCCCCACATATTACAGATTTTTTGAAAGATCGGGAACATAAAAGAAATTCCTTGGGGTTGTGAAAAACCCCCCTTTAATTTCTACTTCCTCCCCAATATGGGGTTTTTCCCCGCGGGGGCCCTTTTTTAAACATGAAAATTTATGTTTCTCCCTTTGCAGCTGTGGAACCCTTAAATTTCTTTTCTTAGCCCCCTTTGTTGGATTAAAAAAACATCGGGACCTTTAATGAAAAGTACGTTTGACAGAACATCCCGGAAAAATTCCCTTACGTGACCTACTCAATTTTTGCTGATGTGTTTTTCTTGTAGTTTTATGTCTGATCTCACATATCTCCTGTATATTTCCCCCAATTAAATCCGCATCTCAGTTTTTCTTTAAACAAATATCTATATTTTGCGTCACTTTGTAAAATTGACCAGTGACGATTTATTGCCTGTTTTATCTCTACTGAATGCTTATCGTACGTGGTAACATAGGTAAATCTTTCCTTTCCTTCCTTCTTTATCTGAATGACTTGCTGCCTAGTTTTAGTTCATTCCCTAATTTAATTAAAATCTCTTTATTGTAACCCGCACTAAAAACTTTTAAAACTAACTTCGATTGTTGTTGTGGTCTCTCATCAGAACAGATCTCTTCCCTGAAAAAGGGGCCTTTCGTTTTAACCATAAAATACTTGAGGGGCATGATAGCTGGTCTTGTGTAACACATTATTCCAATTGTAAGCATTCACTCATGTTCGGCCGCCTCTTGGACCCCTGGGGGACACTCTCTCTCTGGGATTGCTGTTTTTTTTTTAAGACGGTCCTGGCATCCGGAAACAGTTCCCTCCACAAGGTTTTTTTTAAACTGACCTCCGCCCGCTTTTTCTTCAACCCTTTTCACGAAAGGGCAGCATCAACAAAAAATAACACAAACCCTAGGCCCCAACCATAACCCAAAAGATGAGGGGTCCCCTCTAGCAGTGGTCTGGGTCTGATACCCAGCACCCACAAACATGTACAAACACTGTACAATATAGTCCTTGGATCTGGCTTATCTCCAGCCCGGGGGTAAGAACCCAGGATACTCTCCTGCACATGTCTACGACTTGACTGTGAGCCACGCTCCCCCGGTTTACTGAATTTCGGTTTTTTTAGGGCCCCCCAAGAAATGTCCTAAATCCCGAACTGGCTGGCAGCTGACAGCTCTCTAATTACCCCCTGGTTTTATTAACTCAGGGGTTTCTAGGTTGAGCGTTTTTTTCGACAAAATTTTAAAACGGCAAAGGGTTTTTATGGTGAACGAAATTTTTTAGCATGCGAAAAATTAAGGTTAAAATCTGTGCTATCTATTAAAATCGCGCCATTTTCGGGCGCTTCCTGTAATTTTGGGGGCCGCAAATCAGATTACAGAATAGAGCAGGGTGGTTTTTGGGGTGGGACGTCATGACTGGATCAGGGGGTTGTAGGGTTTTTTCGGGGCACAAGCCCCGAATGAAAAGCCTGTGCCCCGAATCATTTCTACCCTGTAAAAAAGGGCCCCCAGCCTCCGCAAAAGGGGAAATTTCCTGGACCCCGCAACAGTGGGAAAAAAACCTGCGGAACGGCTGCCCGGGGCTCTTTAAACAGGACAGGGAGGGACCGTCATCATAATGCAGGGGCACCCGGAAGTTCATGTGAAGCCCCGGTTT
>JAODAL010086138.1:0-10351 GCA_025379985.1 Phyllomedusa bahiana
TTTCCCACTCCCTTCAGTTTTTTCTTTTTTTTGTCTCCTTATTATTATATAGATCAGTGAATTTCCTGGTTGTAGAAATATCTGAAATTCCCCTGCAGCTATTTCCTATTAGTCTCTAAAATCCTTGCAGTTACAATCTAAGATTTCCCCTGAAACCCACCCCCTAATCATCCTAGCACTGTTCATGATCAGTTTCAGACATGTACACCTCATGCCCCTGTATCTCTACTTCGGTTCACTCCCTGGTTGCCTGCAACAGGCTGTGCATAGTACAGTCACCAATTAGCTTGGAACATGGTAAAAGACATTCTTTTTCTCATTCCATTATTTATGTATAACATGTACAAGTATATTGATTTAGTTATTCACCTCCACGGCCACTTTAAATAGGTACATGCCCAACTGCCCCGTTAACATTTAATTTCTAATACCCAACCCCAATGGCGGCAATCAGTGCATTTAGGCATGTAGAAATGGCAAGACAATCCCCTGCGTTAAAACCCGAGCTCATATGGGAAGAAAGGGATTTGGTCCCTTTTGAACGTGGGGGGTTGATGGTCCCAAAAAGGGCGGGTTGGTATTTCAAAACTGCTGTTCCTGGGTTTTTCCCCAAACCAAAATCTCTGGGGTTTTAAAAGGAAGGCCCAAAAAAAGAAAAAAAACCAGCCCCGTGGGGAAAATGTTTTTGTTGTGCAGAGGTCAAAGGAAAATTGGGCGACGGTTCGGGGAAAGGAAAGGAAAACGGACTCAAAAACCCACCCTTAAAAACCAACGTAGGCAAAAGAAAATCTTGAACGCACAGACGGCGAATTTAGGCAGATGGGTTAACAGCAGAAGCCCAACCCCCGGTGCCACTCCTTCAGTAAAAACGGAAAACTGAGGTCCAATTTCCCAAGCCATCGAAATTGGACAGTAAAGAGGGGAAAAAACGTTGTGGCTGATGATCTCGATTTTGCTGCGAATTGGGAGGGTGGGGTCAAATTTGGGCGTCAAAAAACATAAAAGCGGGGTCCATCCTCCCCTTGTTCAAGGTTCGGGCTGGTGGTGGTGGTTTCATGGTGGGGGGAATATTTCTTGGCACTCTTTGGGCCCCCTTGGGTCCCAATTGAGCATCGTTGAAAACCCTTGTAATCTAGCCACAAAGAATTGAGGCAGTTCAAAGGGAAAAAAAGGGGGGCCCCAACCTTTCAAGCAGGTGTCCTAAAAAAGGGGCCCGGGGGTGTATATTTTGTATGTTGTACATCCCACAGCAGCCCCCCATCATTGAAACTTGATTGCTGTAAGGGGACACCCAACTTTTGTGTATAGTGGATAGCATATCTAGCATCCAAGAAAGGTGAGTGATGTCACATCCCCCACAGCAATCAGTTTTTGATTATGCGTGCCTGCTGTAGGGGATGTGTCATCATTCCTGCCCCAGTGATGTCAGGGCATATCTCATGACACTTTTCTCTGGCACCACTACTAATAAAGAGCAGTAGGGAGACTTTTTTCTGACTGCTGCTGGATGATTTCAAGGACCTAATGCCCCATCCAGCCAATCAAAAATGCAAGTCTTCTGACCATTTCCTCCTATCAGAAGAGGTAAAGACTATGAACAGTAATGAAGGCAGCTAGACTCTGACAGTGTTGAGTCAGTATGCACACATATATTATAGTTATAAAAATGACTAGATTTATAAAACAAAATTCGTAAAGTATTTTTTCGCCTTTTTTAATGAATCTAGTAATCTATTTGTTGTATTACGGGTGGGTAAGACAGTGAAACTAGTGATGCAGCAAAATGGTTTATGATATTATATAGGATCAAATATTACTGTTTGTTTTTGTTCACTTAAAATTAGAAAGTGAGTACTTCCGAAATGTAACATGTTGCTAATACATAATGAGAGATCATGAATTTTTCTATTTGAATCATTCCATTGTAATTTATGCTCTCATGCACACTATCCCTGTGGGATTTTTTTTACCCTGTATTTTGGTTATGTGCTAAAAACCACTTGGATTAGATAATAAATGGGATGGGATACCATTTATCATGGAATTAATGTCATTTATGATAAAACTTATAACCTTCAACCAATGGACACCAGCTCAGGTCACCAACACTTGTCTATTAATACAGCACTGATCCACACAGATGAAGAATAAAACCCTGACTTGAAAGGGACTCACATGGGAACGTCTTCTTCTGATGTAGTGGTTCTCTGATTAGCTGTTCTTTTTCTCTTTTCTTCTCCTTCCGGCCAGAACGCCTGTTCTTCTCGACTGGCCACATTCTTATCCCTGCAGGGGATTTTACACAAATATCTTAAGGTCTTCACATTTTATTAGCGTTCCCTATCAATTCCTACCTCTGCGCTACCTTCCCATTAATTAAGTAGGTAGTAATGATGCCCACCACTAGTGCATCTCTAAAAAAATTAGAATATTATCTGAAATAAAATTAAGTGGTTCTCCAGGACTATCTTTTTTATTACTTTTAGGCTTCACAATGTATTATATTAAGCCCTGTATTCATTCTGTAATGAGTCTATACAATGTATGGATTTCTATTATTTGACCTTTAATTAATTTATTTCATTTTCTTTCAATTTCTAATTTTTTGAGAGCACTAGTTTGTGTATAGTTCCAGTAGGTAGGTATATAGGCCCACTGTAGGTAGGCATACAAATACCTGTATATACAGCCTCCTGTAGTTAGATACGCAGCCTGCTGTATATACAGCCCCCTGTAGTTAGGTACACTGTCCACTCTATATACAGCCCCCTGTAGGTAAGTACTTAGGTACAATGCCCCCTCACCTCTTTGTGCTATTCCGCTGAGGTGAAAAACCTGGGGCACAGGAGCTAGGTTTCTGATGTTTTAAAAATATAACTAACTTTAATACTGACTCTATGTACAATATATAAACTGGTCGGGGGGTTCGTTACCAACATGGGGGTTCTCCGTTTGTTTGTAGGGTATACTACTAATCAGATCAGGGGACCATGTATCGGGAAGTTAGACAAAACTGAGTCAGACGCAGAGTTCTGGTTTCGAATCTAATTCTAGTTCCTAGTAATTCTGACAATATCTAACTGCTTTCACTCACTATATTTGTATGATTATGTTATAAAACCATGAGCAGGCGTCGATTAGGGCGGAGTAGGAACGGAGTATGTCCATATTTTAGCAGCTTATGAGTAGATGTCTTTGGTCCATGTTGTCTCTGGAGTAGAAAGTCTCTGGAATGCATCAATGCCGAAACTTAGTGATTTCCAGTTTAAAACGAAAATTAAGGAAGGGTAGGATGATAAACCATTTAATTGCCACAGCCTGGGGAATTGATATAAAGATGTTACATCTGGACTGCAACATTCCTTAATGCTTTCTTCCATATTTGCTTTTATCATTCCTCCAAAAATGGATTCCACTTTTATTGAGATATCTTTTTAAGGAGGGAAATGCTTGGGATTTCACATTTAATTTGGCTTTACTGTATTTGTTTAAACCTCTTTACCTTCCATAATCTAACTATCATTATGCTTTGTGTACAAAAAATGGGGGTATATACTATAATACTGCCCTGTGTACAGGAATAAAACTACTATATTACTGTTCCCTATGTACGAGGATATAACTATGATAATACTGCCCCATATGTACAAAAATGTATCTACTATAATATGCCCATATGTTCTTTAATATATCATACTATTATACTGCCCCCATGCCAAAGACTATAACTTCTATTTAATGATGTCCTATAGGAAGAAAATACACTAACAATATTATTGCCCCATATATATTAAAAATATAAACTTCTATAATACTGCCTTCTATGTACAGGATTATAACTACTTTTATTCTGTCCCCTATGTTACAAGATGATAACTGACTATATACTGTCCCCTATGTACAAGAATATAACTACTATAATACTGTCCCCTATGTACAAGAATATAACTACTATAAGCTAGCGGGGGCTTGGCTATCCCGGCCAATGATCAATAATATGGGGGTAACAAAAACAAAAATATTATTTCAATTAAATCATGTTTATTTTCGTTATTTTTGTTTGCAAGGAGCAATAAGTATGGGTGTAACGAAAATAAAGAAAGAAATTAACATGTCTTCGATTGAATAATTTTTTTTTTTTTCGTTAACCCAATATTATTGTTCATTTTATATACAGATCGGCACAACTTCTGTAGTCTTATCATTTGATTTTGGTCATGTACAGTTTTATTCCTGATTGAATTATGAATTCCCTTAAGAGCGTCGCGTGATCTTCTTTGGTCCAAATAACCGCGCTCTTTTAAATTAGCAATTCACAAACAGAGCTCGTCTGCATTTTTCTCACACTAGAAGCTATGAGAAAGTAGCTTGCGCTGCTGACTTGGCTAAGCTGGAGAGCCCCGCTAGCTAACCAATCATACTTTGTTCTGCTTTTTACTGTATTTGTGAACTGTCCCGCCTTTGAATATGATTGTCAAGATTTCTCCATAGGTTAGAATGGGTCCCTGGCGCTCTATTCTGATTGGTCAATACTCATCCATAGGTTAGAATGGGCACTGTAGCTCTGTTTGATTGGCTGGTTTCTGCCGACCAATGAGATGAGCTGAAACAATTTGAATTACTGTATGTCCCGGCATTCCTCTCTATTGCAATTTCCTATGTAGCGCCGTCTCGTCGATCAAACGCGTTGTCGGGATTTATATCTTGGATTTCATGTTTAAAGATGTTTTATTCTGCGCTTTATCTGAATGTTTTACTCTTAATTAAAAAATGATTTTTTTATTCATACTCACATGCCGCACGGGCGGTGAGCGCCGAAGATTGCATTGCGCCGATCTCTCATTAGATACAATGGGTGAAGTAGCTCGCGCTCTGATTGGCTGGGTATGCCAAGCCCCGCTAGTCTCAGCCAATCAGCTTCTTGTCAGTATTTTTACTGTATTTTGAACTGTCACTGACCTTCTGATTTTGATTGGTTCAAAACATTCTCCATAGGATATAATGGGTCTGTCGTCCTAATTTCTGATTGCTGCGATAGCCAAAGGACACCGCTGAGCTCAAGCCGATCAGCTTTTCTGTATTTTTACTGTATTTTGAACTGTGTCTCGCCTTTGATTTTGATTTGGTCTATAGTTCTCCATAGTTTTTATGGTTCACTGTCGTCTCATTCTGGACTTGGCGGTTTATGCCGATCAATGTGAATAGCTTTCAGATTTTTAATTATGTTTTTCCCGGCCAATTTCCATTATCCGAATTCCTTGATGTTGCGCGTTCTAGATTTTTGAAGTGATTTATTTATGTTTTTTTATTTTTGAGTTTGAGATTCTTTTCTGACACTGTTTTCGCCCTTTTTAAAGGCGATTTTTCGGATTCAATACTCCTGCTGCACGGAGGAGCGCTCCGAGATTTCTCTTGTGATTTCTATGTTTTCCTGCTTGTTCCCGTTCTCGCTTCACTTCGTCTCCGCCGGAGCATTTAGACCAGAATCAACTAGGTCTGCCTGTCGGAGCTGCTGAGCTGCTGAGCCCTGCAATGCGCCGCACTTTGCCGACTGGCGATCATACATGCCTCGGAGTTTTCGAGTGCGCCGGTCACGCACCGGATCGACTACCACCGCGCCATTGCCCTCCCATACAATGCGGGGTGCAGCTGAATAAGTGGCGAATGCTGCGAACTGCAATCCTGCGTCGGTACAGCGGATTGGGCCAGATGTGGCGCTGGTTTCGCCAGAAAACAGGCGCAAATCCCGTTCTAAATATCGCCCATCAATCTTGTTCATTTCACATGTTACAACCTGAAGGAAGCTGTGAAGAGTCTTGTGAAGCGTTTGTGCTGTTTTTTAAGCGCTTGCTGTAATATATTATAGACATGGTCAGGTACCAAGCTGTCTTTTGTTTTTAACATTCGTAACTTTTTTCAATCAGCATAGAGTACTTTTATTCCTGCATCCAGTTTATTTCCATTACGTTTTTTGGAATACCATCCGACTATTTACCGGACATTAACTACTATAATACTGGTCCTATGTACAAGGGACTATAACTACTATAATAAATTGTCTATGTACAAGAATATTAATTACTATAATACTGCTCCTATGTACAAGAATCCTAAAACTACTATAAAATGCTCCTATGTACATGAATATAACTACTATATTACTGCACTATGTCAAGGGTATAACTATATAATACTGTCCCTATGTACATGAATATTAACTACTATAATACTCGCTCCCTATGTTCATGAATTTAACTACTATAATTAACTGCTCCTATGTACAAGAATATAACTCTATAATACTGTCCCTTTGTACAGACTATATCTACGTATAATACTGCTATAGGTTACATGAATATTTATGTACTTTAACCTGCGCCTTCTTAATATAACTACTACTTACCCGAAAATGAACAGCTTCTTATATAAAATTTTTGCTCCTACATAAGTATGCACTATGCCTTAGTTTCAGGGGATGTCTTTACTTTTCCACAATAAATTATGCATGCTATACTAGTGTGTATATATCAATAGATGCTACTCCTCCCGATTTGGGTGGGACTCTCCTCGCAAAATTCGGGTCAGTCCCGCCCCCTGGAGATATCAGCAAAATCACCACTGCCGGGCAGCGCGCTCAGCCTTTTCGGGTCGTGTGGTGCCTGTTGGAGGTCGCTCGTAGTTGACTGATCTGCGGAACCTGACAGCACATAGAAGTGAAGGCTTGTTCACACGGCTAAATTGCGGGTATGTTTTACTCCCGCAATTAGGCCGTGTGGACGGGGGCGGGGTGGGAGCGGGGGCAGAAGCGGGGGGTCGGCACCTCGCCGGTCCATAGACTATCATTACTAGCGGCGCGTATACGCCGCTAGTAATTGACATGTCACTCCTCTCCCCGCTCGCCGGATTCTCCGAGTGGGTGGAGGGACATTAATCCATCGTTTTATGAGAACTGTGCATCCGTAATGTCTGGGAGGATTTCAGCCTCATAAATCGCGGCAGTACGCCGGTGAATTACAGACTGAATATATCTGCTCCGTATATTAAGGCCGTGTGAACATGGCCTAAATGTGAATACATTTGCTGCAACAGGTCAGCCTTTTCTTATAGCACTTACGTCTTGGACGCAGATCACACTGGTGGGGCAGCGGTTCCGGTCGCTGGTGAGGTGGCTATCGTGCGTGTGTCTGACAGCGTTGTGGAGTGCAACCCCCAGCTGCCGCTCCTCTGCGTTGGCCTCGTTAGTTCAGACGGGTCACCTATCTCTGTGCTCTGCCAGGTGTGTAACCCCGTCTCTGTTTGCGCGCTGCACTCCCTCCCCGTCATTTTTCACCCCTCGAAGCCGCGTATTGAGCGCGTCTCTCTGTCGGTGTTCCCGCTGTCCCCTTCTCTCTGTCGTCGGAATCTCGCTCCGCGTCTCACTCCTGGCCCACAGAGTGCGCCCGTGCTGAGTGACATCTCCCGAGAGCTGGCTGCAGTCCCGCCCCCAGCAGCCTTGTATTGCATGCCCCCAGCTACCTGGCTATAGGGGGTCTTATTGGCTAGTCGGGACGCTAACCTGGCAATTTTTTTTTTTAAGTGGGGGGGGGACAGCCACCTGGCTATAAGAAGCACTACCTGGCTATAAGGGGACAGCTACCTGGCTATAAGAAACACTACTTGGCCAGTGGTGACAGCTACCTGGCATAAGAGGTCGTACGGCTATAAGAAACAACTACCTGGCTATAGGGGACATGCTACCTGGCTATAAGGGGACTGTTCCTGGCCCATAAGAAGAACTACATGGATTTTGAAGGGGGATACTATCTGGCTTCTGGGGGCGCTTTGGTTCTGGCATGTACGGTACTCTGCATGGCATTGCGGGGCACTTCTGCATGGATAGTGTGGCAGCAACCTGGCATACAGGAGGCTAATACCTGATACGGGTTCTAATAGGGCACCAAGATTTCAAACCTATTGGGAACAGTTTGGCGGTATCCCCCAGCTCTGCTGAATGCTGAATAGACCATCCAACATTCCAGAAAAGCTGGGTGACGGCAAAACCTTAATCTAGCTTTCTTCCAGAGCCGTTACACAATTAGATGGAGTGGGGTGTTGCTTTTGAGGGAGTGGTTTACTGTAGTTATATTTTGTAATAAGTGGGCAGAGTTTTTAGTGTTTATATTCTTGTACATAGGGGGCAGTATTATAGTAGTTATTTTCTTGTACATAGGGAGCAGTATTATAGTAGTTATATTCTTCTACATAGAGGGCAGTGTTATAGTGGTTATATTATTGTACATAGGAGGTAGTACTGTAGCAGTTATGTCCTTGTACATAAGAGGCAGTATTGTAGTAGTTATATTCTGGTAGATAGGGGACAGTATTATAGTAGTTATATTCTTGTACATAGGGGGCAGTATTATAGTAGTTATATCCCTTGAGGTTTCATTGGATGGCAGTATTATAGTAGTCTATTTTTTTATCTTGGAGCAGTATTATAGTAGTTTATGTGGTAGGATAGGGGGCAGTTTTAATTATACGTTCTATTCATATATATAGTGCAGTATTTTACCATGTTTCCCCGAAAAGAAGACAACTGAAAGTAAGACCTAGAAGAAGAATTTGTTGTATTTCCTAATATAAGGCACCCCCCAAAAATAAGAACATAGCGGAAATCATTGCTGAGCTCCCCATAAAACAGGGTAGTCCCTAAGGTGTGGGAAGAGAGGAAGGCGGGCGGGAAAATTGGGGGGGGGGGGGGGCGGGTGTTTTCCAAGCCGCTCACCCTGAGAAACGGCCCTGGGACATATTGTTGTAGAAAGAGTTTAAAGGACATGTGCTGCAGGGGGTCATGTGACTGATGTTCACACAGGGCCAGAAATCCGGGGACTGGAGAAAGAAAGTACATGTAAGGTAATAGAGGGAAGTGGGGGGTGAAAGAGCTAGATACTGACACACACACACATTGCAGAGGATGGCTGATGGGGCATGCTGGAACTTCTAGTTCCACAGGTCCCAGCACGTCACATTTGCCATCCTTTGAGATAAGTCACTGCAACTGCCTTAAAATATCCTTTACATACATATCCTATGATTTGTGACTCAAAACTTTATAATATATATAGAAGTTCCACATGTTCCACTGCAGGGAAGGCTAAAAAATATTCCTCTATATTAACTCAGATAAGAAGGAAATGTTCCCTGCTGGAGCAGCACAGCTCAGAATGAGGACACAGGATGAATCCGGAGCAGCTCCAGCTTTACATTCTCTATCAGGCTGAAGGATTTGCTCTGGAGGCGCTGGTGCTTTCTCCTGGATCTGAGAAGATCTCATGCTGCTTTCCGTGTCCTGAAGAAACACTACAGGAGGGAAGTAATGTCTGCTGTTTCTGAGCTTCCACCTCACTAAGTAGTAGCAGTAGGGGCATAGCTATGGGGTGCACAGAGGTAGCAGTCCCCTGGGACCTGGTGTGTGAAGGGCAGGGCGGGACTGGGACCAAAAAGCAGCCCTGGCACCAAATCCGCCGCCTCCCCCCCCAAACAACATCCGCCGCCTCTCCCCACGTACAACATCCGCCGCCTCTCCCCGCATACAACATCCGCCGCCTCTCCCCACATACAACATCCGCCGCCTCTCCCCACGTACAACATCCGCCGCCTCTCCCCACGTACAACATCCGCCGCCTCTCCCCGCACACAACATCCGCCGCCTCTCCCCGCACACAACATCCGCCGCCTCTCCCCGCACACAACATCCGCCGCCTCCCCCCGCGTACAACATCCGCCGCCTCCCCCCGCGTACAACATCCGCCGCCTCCCCCCGCGTACAACATCCGCCGCCTCCCCCCCGCGTACAACATCCGCCGCCTCTCCCCGCACACAACATCCGCCGCCTCTCCCCGCACACAACATCCGCCGCCTCTCCCCGCATACAACATCCGCCGCCTCTCCCCGCGTACAACATCCGCCGCCTCTCCCCACGTACAACATCCGCCGCCTCTCCCCGCGTACAACATCCGCCGCCTCTCCCCGCGTACAACATCCGCCGCCTCTCCCCGCGTACAACATCCGCCGCCTCTCCCCGCGTACAACATCCGCCGCCTCTCCCCGCGTACAACATCCGCCGCCTCTCCCCGCATACAACATCCGCCGCCTCTCCCCGCATACAACATCCGCCGCCTCTCCCCGCATACAACATCCGCCGCCTCTCCCCGCATACAACATCCGCCGCCTCTCCCCGCATACAACATCCGCCGCGTCTCCTCACATACTATATCCGCCAGTCCGCCATTTGCAAAAATAACCACCACTATAAACACCAGAGAAATCACAGGGTTAGGGACAAGCGTACATGGTTTTTCAAAAAAGAAAT
>JAODAL010086139.1:0-10351 GCA_025379985.1 Phyllomedusa bahiana
AAGATATCAGGGGTCACCCTTTGCATTAAACATAGCATCAGTTCCTCTAAGTTCACTTGTACACAGTTTGTCATGTCCCATGCCTGGTCAGGCCTCAGTGTAGTCCTCTGCCCATAAATTACGCCAGAGACCGCACTTTTGGCCATGATGCTATTCTAATACTGTGTTTCCTGTCTCCAGTCTCATCACTGCCTTGGTCAGTTCTTGCTGAACTATGATTGACAAGTTCCCTGCCACATCTGTCTGCTGCTGGCAATGTGCTGGACTGCAGGTGATTGGGCCAAGTATGGTTGACAGCTGCCTTGGCCACTCAGTCCATGTTTTTTGTGGCTAAATGTCAGGAGGCCAGATCAATCACGTTCTGGACCAGGACTCTGACATCCTACTTATAAATTATTTAGGCTCTGCTTCTTTGCCTGTGATAGTCTATTTTGGCTTGAGCTGGTGTGCTTTGTTCTACTGTTGCGCCTGGAATCTGATTCTTGTGACTTTCCTCTTGACCTTCCTCTTTCCTGACGATTTTGTACTGCATTGCTCTCTGGCATTGACATGTTCTGTCTGACTTCTCACTTTGTGTTTGTCTGTCTTGTCCATTCTGTGTTGCACCTTACCTTGGCAGGGATTGTCGCCCAGTTGGCAAGTAGGCAAGGACAGCATTGGGGAACTTAGCACCAGGGGACATTGTCTGTCCAGATGGCTGGGGCCTCTCAAAGTTTTTGAAGAAACTTATCAGAAAGGGTGGTTCTAAACATCTTGAAGAGGTAACCACTGATATTCTTTGGAAGAAGGCTTGCTTATATCCTTATGTCCCATCATGTTATACGAGACAGACTTTATGATATTGAGATTAAGATTTTGTGGAAGCCATACTATCACTTCCAATTTTGAATGCAAATGGTGGTTACACTAAATTTTGATTCGATTTTGATATCTATCGTTTATTAATTTTCCCTTTTTATTGAAAAAAATAGCTATGCACAATTATTCTTATTATACAGTCTTTTTTCCACAACTGAGTAAAACTTAGTAATGCATGTATTACAGGTTCCAACCTAAACAGTTAACTCTGCCTCAAGTTACCTTATTCCAAATCTGTCACTGGATTCTTTGCTTAGCCCTTCTAGATTATAAGTATGGTACTTATTGCTCAACACGCCTGTGCTGACACCTGCTTGTTCTTTGTGACCGCCTGCCTGCCCTGTGTCCATGTTCTTGCCTTGCTCAGGTGACCATGCTTCAGCAACCATGTTCTAGTCTTGCTTTATTGTCCATGATACTTGTGTTAACCCTTTAAGCACCAGGCCTGATAGACCTTAATGACCAGCTACATTTTTTTAGGTTTTTCCCTTCCTGTGTGTCAACAGTCCTAACTTTTTTATTTTTTCAGTGACATAGTTGTATGAGTACCTGTTATTGTGGGATAAGTATTTTTGGGGGGCATAGTTTAAGTTTACATATAAATTACTGCCGATTTTTTTTTCTTTTTCAATATGAACATTAAAAAAGTGTATTTATGCATAGGGAGATAAGGAGTATAAGCCTAGTTTTCCTACTGGTGAATGCTTTGAAACCCATAAGGCAAGAAACAATATGCTCTAAGCAATATTTCATTTCTGATCCCAGAGTTGCCATCAGACTGGATCTAGAATTCTATCTGGCTACATATGTATTACTATTCTTTAGTTTCAGGTAGTTATCTAAGCCTTTCTTGAAACTCGCAACTGTTCTTGCTGTGACCAGCTAGTCATGCAGACTATTCTACAGATTTACAGTTCTCACACTGAAGAATGTTTTTTTCTTCTGGAGATTGAATGCTTTTTTCTCCAGCTGAAGAGAATGTCCCGTTGTCTTTTGAGGGGACTTTACATGAAATATGTTTTGCCCATACTTTTTGTAAGGGCCATTTATATACTTACATGAATTAATCATGTCTCCCTGGAGCCGTCTTTTCTCAAGACTAAATAAGTTCAATTCTTCTAACCTCTCCTCATAAGGCAGATGCTCCATTCCCATTATAAGTTTGGTTGCTCGTCTTTGCACTCTCTCTAGCTCCATTACATCTTTTCTACAAAGTAGAGCCCAGAACTGAACAGCATATTCCAAGTGAGGCCACAACTAATTCTTTATACAGCAGTAATATTACATCCTTGTCCCGCGAGTCCATGCCTCTTTTAATAGACACTAATTTCTTGCTTGCCTCAGAGGCAGCTGATTGACACTACATGCTGTTCTGTAGTCCATAATTTACAAGACTGCCCACATCTATCTCAACATCTCCACTATATTATTAATAAATTGCATTGCATAAAAGAGGACCCAGTACTGAGCCCTGGGGCACACCACTCATAACCAGGGACCACTCAGAGCAAGAGTCATTTACCACCACTCTCTGAGTATGATCAGGTAGCCAGTTTTTAATGCAGTTACACACTTATTTCTAACCCAATGGATTTTAATTAACCCAATAAATGCTTATGAGGGACAGTGACAAACATCTTTGCAAAGTCTAAAAACACTATATCCACAGCCACGCCACTATCCACACTTCTACTCACCTCTTCATAAAAACAGATCAGTTTGGTCTGACAACTTCTCTCCTTAGTAAAAACGCTGGCAATCACTTATAATACTATGTTCAACAACATATTCCATCCACAGTGGCCTCGTCCCCATCAGCTCTAGCACTGCACCTATTAGTACTGACACCACCTACATATGCCCTGGGCCCGCCCATATCAGCTACTTTCTCCTCGTTTGTATATACTTAGCTGAAGAAGCTATTTAGTAGATCTTCCTTCTGGTCCCCAGTGACCAGCTCCTCATTGCTGGTATTTAAGGGTCCTAAATGCCCTGACTTAGGCTTTTTGGCATTAATATGTTTAAAGAGTTTCTTAGGGTTTGTTTTGCTGTCCTTGGCCACCTGCCTTTCATTTTGTATTTTAGCTGATTTGATCACTTTTTTACATAATGTATTAAGCTCTTTGTAATTTTCAAAGGATAATACTGATCCCTCTGACTAATATTTTTTAAATGCCCTTTTAATTATATATTGCCCTTTTAACAGAAGCCATGATGGATTTTGTTTTAATCACCGACACTTGTTACCTATAGGAATATATTTTGCTATAAAGTTAACCAGAGTCTATTTAAAGCTCTCCCATTTGGTATCCAAGTCACTATTTGATAACAGCTGCTCCCAGTCTATGTCCTGTATTGTGGCCCTCAATAAGGGGAAATCGCCCTTTTTAAAATTAAATGTTTTTGCCCTCCCGCGCTGTGTTTGTTTTTTCCAGTTTACACTAAAATTAATTATATTGTGGTCGCTGTTACCAAGATTTTCCGAAACAGTGACCGCTCCAACAAGTTCTGCTTTGTTAGAAATTCCCAGATCCAACAGAGCATCACTTCTAGTGGGATCCTCCACAAACTGCCACATAAAATTATCCTGTAACAGATTGAGGAACTTCCTACTCTTTGCAGTTGAAGCAGAACCATGACCCCATTATTACCCCTGCACCTGCCTGTACTACCTGCTCCATTTATTTATGGACCTGTTCTTGTATCTCCTCAGTGATGTTCAGAGGTCTATAGATAATGCACAAAAAATTTGGTGTAAACCCACCTTGTATTTCCACCCTCAATTTTTCCACATCTTCACCTGCTATTGACTCTTTCACATTTGCCTTCATATCACTCCTTACATACAGACACACTCCTCCTCCCTTCCTGTTTGCCCTGTCTTTGCTAAATAGAATAAAACCTTGGAGATTAACATCCCAATCATGTGATGAGTCCAGCCAGGTTTCTGCAACACCAACCACATCAATCTGCTCCTCTAGAACTAGCACTTCAAGCTCCCCCCATTTTGTTTGCTAGACTCCTGACATTTGTGAAGACATTTTAAGTTCTCTTCCAGTTTTACACTTTCCGTCAATGGTATTGAATTATATCTAACATGTTCATTAGACGGCATGGGATTAAATGTTACCCTTTCAGATGACAGCATGGGACTATGCATCACTCCTTCGATATATGGCATGGGGTTATACATTACACCTTTAGTAGACAGCATGGGATTATACATTACACAGTCAGTAGATGGCATGAGATTACATGAGATATTGTGGGCATCTTTATCTTCAATGCTGGTTTTCAACACATGGATCTCCTCATTCCCTAGTCTAGTACACCTCCCACAGTCCACTTCTCCACCCACTGATATGTTCTCTCCCCCTCTCTAACCCATCTACCCCTGTATTTTCTAGATTGTCCTCCCTCCTCATCCCTAGTTTAAATTCTCCCACACCCCTTCTAGAATTCTCTCCCGCAGCACAACAGAACCCATTCCATTCAGGTGCAATTTAACTGTAGAAACACCAAATGCCCAATGCTCTAAGAACCCAAACCCTTCTGTCCTACTCCTACACAGACTTAAGCCATGCATTTAACTCCCTGAGCTCCCGCTGTTTGTCCTGTGTAGTGTATGGTACAGGCAGTATTCCGGAGAACACAACCTTGGAGGTCTTTCCCCTCAGCTTTGAGCCTAGTTCTTTAAAATTATTCTTTAGGATCCACCACCTAGCGTGTATTCTGTCATTGGTCCCATCATGGACCACAACAGCTCGTTCATTACCAGCCCCTCCCAGGACGATAGAACCAGGAAGAGACCCAACCATTCGGTTGAGGCAGTCCTGACGACAAATTATTCTATTCATCTTCCTGAGTATAGAATCCCCTATAACTACTGTATTTCTCTACCTGCATTCCCATCCCCCCGACTACTAGTTGGGCTGCTCTTCAAGGAATAGCAGTGTCCACTAGGGCTGCCATTTCTGCGACTGATGCCCCAGCATTATCACCCATCCTGGCAATTATGCTATGAATCTCAGGAGGAGAAGTGGCCTTCCTTTTTCTGGTTCCCCTAGAAGTTCCTCTAACTTCATTAACCCAGCTACATAGCTCGTTCTGCTGATCTAATACTCCACCCTCAACATTTAGACCACTAACTGCTTGCTCAGGGAGAAGTAAACTCCTCTCATTATTGACAATCATCCTCAGTGTTGCATTTTGCTTCTCCAGATCTATAATACGAGCTTCTAGAGTAGCAACATGCTCAAATCTGCCACAACAGTATTCACCCTGGATCTCTTGCTCTAGTAGTGCATACATATGGCAGACTGTGCACTGACAAAATTGCCAGTCATGCTGCCCATTATCCGGTTGCACAGCAATGAAGATTAAAAAGGAAAGGTTATTTAGATTACATAATAAATAAATAAAGTTTGTTTACTTAACAGTTTTTCATTCCTGGTTTTAAATTGCATTCCATTTACTCACTCAGTGAAGCAAGCTCTGAAGAGTCCTGTAATGGAATTTATATCACCTCACACCAGTTAACCTCTCCCCCAATCAGGTGCACCTCAAGTCCTGGCAGATACACCGCAGGTCCCGGTAGATAAACCGCAGGCCCTGGCAGATAAACCGCAGGTCCCGGCAGATAAACCGCAGGTCCCGGCAGATACACCGCAGGTGATTACAACAGAAGGGAAAAAAAAACAAATGGTCTTTAAAATGTCAGTAGTTCTAACATAAGCCGCAAGGGAAAAGAACCTTGCTACAACCTATATGTAGCCACTCATCCAATCCTCTGGTTTTTTTTAACCCCCACTCCATTTACTCACTCAGTGAAGCAACCTCAAGGAGCTTTTTTATTATTTTTTACACCATTCATATTTCACACTAAATAACTTGTTAGATTGATTCTACAGGTCAATGCAGTTGTGTGGATACTCAATATGTGTGTTTTTTGGTCTCTAATATATGTTATTTTTTTATTATTACATATTTTTATTTTATAATTTATTTTATATTTTCTACACTTTTTTATGTTTTTTACTTTTTTAATACCATTAAGAGATAACTATTTTACACTTTTTTACACTTAGTGTAATGTATTAGCATACAGGGGTAACTGTTTCAGTATAACACAGGCTGCTTTCAGGGCATCAGACAGAATGCCCTTATAGCAGGGTTGCAATATAGACAGATCTGGGGCTACTGTACGTCTCCAGGGCTGACTATATAGATACTGCCTAGGTTCCCTTGGGTCATTGGGAGACCTGATGACTTGATGAGGAAGGGGAATCCCCTTTGATTATACTGGAGTCACGGACCATAGCGATCAAAGGGTTAAATGGTGGAGATAAGAAGCCTCCTCTGGTCCCTACCATCCACAGAGAATGCTCTAGGATTGGACCTGTTAACGACAGCTAGTGCTGGGAGCTGCAAATCCCCTCTGTCTGCAGCAATGTCTATTGGCAGCGCTGCAGACAGAAGACACACACCTCCCACCATTAAGGGGCTAGAGCTATCAGTCTGTTCACATTTCTCACCTCATCTGGTGTCAGTTACATCACCTTTCTTTTAATTGGCTGCCAAGTGGTGAATATATCGAGGAGCTCAACCTCACCTAGATGGTGCACCCCAATCCAGTCAACAAAAACTGGCTGCAGTCCTAAAAATCCACAAATCAATCTACAGACATCTCTTTATGTTGGATCTACATTTGCCTCCCTTGGTGTTTCATGCTTCAATAAATTACTGCTGAAGTTTCTCACAAAAGTATTTTCAGAAATCAGAATTGAGACATAAGTTAACAGGACAACAAATGAGAACGATGAGATGCAAACATTGATAGTACTTAAAGGGTTATCCTAATTTAAGACACAGGTTAATCCACAAATGCCTTATAGGTAAGGGCCTTATTCCTGTTTCCCAATCCAAAACTAAAAACCCTTAGCTATAAAGACAAACAATCAAAAGAAAAAGAAATGACAGTCTATTTTAATTGTTGGTTTTACCTATTAGGGCATAATAATCAAAAATCTGGTCTTTAGAAGATCTTAAAATTAGGTCAATGCAACCTGACAAACCTGACAAAAGTAACACATGACAAATTACAACAAGTCATCATTTGCTTAACAAAAAAAAAATTGAACATCCTCTCCATGAATAAATGGTTTGTTGAACCTCCTTTAGCAGCAAATTTTTTCTGTGTAACTTTATCGCAAAGATTCAGTGAATCAGAAGTAAATTGAGGATTTGTTACAACCAATAGAGGGCGCAGTGAGCTTCCCAGCTCCTTTCCCATAATCCCTTGTGATATGCAGATGCTTAGTAGTTGGCTAAAAGGCAATCAAAACACTACACACCTTAACTGGTGCTCTCCATAAGGAGAGATGTTCCCCTTCTCTCAGCCACTCATTGCCTCCTACCCAGTCAAGCCAGTATCGCTCTGCTCTACACTGATGAGGGGTAAAACTCTGAAACGGTCGTATGTAGATGAGTGATATTGGCTTAACTAATATTCCTTTTTGCTTCTCAAAGATTCAGTGAATCAGAAGTAAATTGAGCATTTGTTACAACCAATAGAGGGTGCAGGGAGCTTCCAGCTCCTTTCCCATAATGCCTTGTGATATGCAGAAGCTTAGCAGTAGGCTAAAAGGCAATCAAAACACTACACACCTTAACTGGTGCTCTCCATAAGGAGAGATGTTTCCCTAACTTTATCAGTGTCTCACATTGTTCTGGAAAAAGTTTGTCCCACTTACTTTAGCGTTGGAGTTTATGGGCATCCGTTTATGCACTGCTTTGTTAGGGTCTGTTTACATGGCTGATTTGGATGCTGATTCTCATGCAAATTCAATGCTGAATCTTCCCCAGATCAATGTCCAATCTGATTGCAATCTGCCTTATTTTATTTCTAATAGAAAATCTGCAGTGTTGCTTACATGACGCTGATTTTTCTCCGGACTGATTTCTGCAAATTTTCAGCAATGAGAAAGAACTGATATGAATCCTCACAAAACATTAACGTAAATAGTCTACCCCTGAATATCAGCATCAAATCTTGATCTGAAATCCATGCTTAAAAGCATGGATTTCAGACAAAGATTCAACTCCGATTCAGTGCAGAAATTCAGCATCCAAATCAGCCATGTGAATGTACCCTTAAGTTTCCCTTGAAGATTTCAGTCAAGCTGAGGTCTAGACTTTGACTTGATGATTTTAACACATTGATTCTTTTCCTTCTCAGCCATTCTGTTGTAGATATTCTGTTGTGCTTATATAGAGCCCCAGAACAAGGGTACTTTGTGAACATTCACTCTGTTGCTGCTTTGCAACGCTATAAACACCGTATTATCTTGGTACCATAGTTTATACTGTTATGTACTTGTGTACGGTTTTTTTTTTGTTGAAACAAGCATTCAAAAAAATGGAAAGATGCTCAGCTCACCAAATTCTGGATTAATCCCACTGGAGGAGACACAGAAAAGACGAGCCACTAATTAGTACTTGGACTTTCAATGGAACAAATATTCCAGCTTCCACATCCAACAGTGATTTAAAAAAAACTTTACATTTTATTAGCAAGAAAGCATTTAAAAAATGTACAGTATATCTATAGTTTCTCCGGACAAATGACAAATGCACATAGTCCGCATCCTACTTCAAGCTTGTAGTAGGATGCTGACTTTGTGCATTCGTCATTTGTCTGGAGAAATTATACATATACATTTTGTAAGATTTTTTTTTTGCTAATAAATTTAAATATTTTTTTTAAATCAACGTTAGATTTGGAAGCAGGAATATTTGTTGCATTGATAGTTTTATATTTTGAACTATACTATGAAAAGGGCTAACAGATAGCCAGCTAATACTGAAAGACCTTGAGACTTTCCAACCTGTTGTCTGAGAAGTTGATAACATTCCACTGTGATGGAAGATGCACAGTTGAGTTTTGCAGGGAAAATCTCAGACAGTGACATTAGCTATAAGAGTTTAGTGGTTCTGCAAATCGAGACTGGTTGTTAGCAAAAGAGACCCTGTGAGGCTGCCTGTGTGACCAGAGGAGGATTCTGAAGATACTAAATCACAGATCTTGGTTCACCAGCCCTTTGACCGGGAAACCAGCCAGATGACTGAGCCACAAACCCTGGACACCAGTGCTACAGCCAGCACACCAGCCTTCTAAAAGAAAGGAGGTCAGCTAGCCCAGGCCTTTCCTCAGCACATAGCCTTTGTCTTCCAGGGAGAAGACTACAGAAGCCCCTCAGTGTCTTGGCTGTATTGTTTTGGAGTTCCTTCATTGAACAAGTGCACTGGTTTACTGCAAACCCCTGGCTCTCTGGACCACCCCAAACCCGGGTACTGCACTTGATATCATTCAATTGTAGCATGCCTCAGTTTTGTCCAAACTTTAGCTGTTGTATAGGTGGCTTTACATTTGACTGTAGAATACTTTAGTAAGCAAGGGAGTTCATATGATACAATTTTATCACTATAAATATAGCTGTAGCAGTTTGGGCAACTTAACCAGACCTGCTGATAATCCAAAAAAGGTGTTGCACTTCATAATAAAAATATCATTTGTTATTGGTGTCATTTGGCCTTGATGTCTTTTAAGACAACTGTTATGACAAATTATGAAAAAAAAAAAAAAAACATTGCAGTGCCCAGTGAAATTATCAGGTCGAGCTATTGCTGTAAGAGGGCAAGCTATTTAGTGGTAGCTTCAAATGTAACTTATCATCAAGTATCTATTTATTACAACAATTCATTAAAACAAAAATAAACATATGGGGTATAATATGGTTTCAAATATGCTGTGAACACAAATATTATAGGAAATTTAAAGTCACTGTGAGATTTTTGTCCTTAAATAAATATACTTGTTGCTTTAAGAAATGTGTTAAAGAGCATTGTTGAAATGTTATGCCAAGCTGGAGATATAAATAAAATCATTTGCTGTTATTGTTGGTTACTGTTGTGTGCAGATTCTTCTTGTTCTCTGTGTTCTCGATATATGCCTCTTTTCTTGTACAACTATTATTTTTTTGATTGTTTAGAAGTAAAGGGTCACCATAATTTTCTACCTGGAAGAAGATTGAAAGCAAAATACTTATGAGTAAGTAGTAATTACAAAGCCCAAAATAGAAACATTATAAATCCTTCTCTACTCAGCAATGCTTTCTGCTGACAAATTAATTAAACTGCATAGCGAGAGCTGAAGCTGAAAGGCTCCTTTACTACAAAGGTTCCATTTATAAGTTTATTAGTATTTATCATGTCCTCTTGGTGAAAAGGTATAATCACAGAAAATGTCAGCAATATGCCATCTTTACATATTTTATACACATATTGATGCCAAGCAAGACACATACCAGTGAATTAGTTATTGTCACCAATATGCAAAACAAAAATCCATCTTTGTTTATTATTTCACAATATATTCAAAATTATAAGACCCAAATATATCTAAACAAAGTAAAAAATGAAATAAAAAGGGAAT
>JAODAL010086140.1:0-10351 GCA_025379985.1 Phyllomedusa bahiana
CCCAAAACAGCCCACCGGGCCCCACCACCCACGGGGCGCTGTACCAGCCCATGGGGTCCTCCTACCACCCACCGGGGGTCCTGCTTACCACCCACCTGGGGTTCTCCCACCCCTTCCTGTACCAACCCGGGGGCCCTGAAGAATGGGGCGTGATTTATACCCCTCCCCCACCAGCCCCCCCTAATCCCCCTTTTCCAGCCACCGGGGCCCCTTCTACCAGCCCCCCGGGGGCCCTGAACCCAAACCCCATGGGGCCCTGCCCCCCAAAAGGGGCCTGGCCACCACCCACATGGGGCGCTGCCTACCACCCCCCACGGGGGTTTTTTCCTACCCAGCCCACAGGGGCGTGCCTACCACCCACCTGGGTCCTGCCTCCAACCCCCTGGGGCCTTGGTTCCCAACCCATGGAGTTGTAAACCCAAAACCTGGGGCCCCCGGGGGTATAGCCCAAACGGGCTGCCAAAACCCCCTGGGGGCCGCCTCTACCCTTTGGGGGGGCCCGGGCTAACCCCCGGGCCCCTCCAACCCCCCAGGGGGGCCCTGCCAACACTCCCCCCTGGGTCATCCTCCCGCCCCCCCCGGGGGTTTCTCCTCACCCCCTGGGTCTTTCCTACCACCCACCGGGGCCCCTCCAACCACCCACCTGGGCCCTTTCCCAGCCCACGGGGCCGCCTACCAGCCCCCTGGGGCCCCCCCACCACCCCCCTGGCCTGTCTACCAGCCCACCTGGGCCCTGTTACCACCCACCGGGGGCCCTGCCCCAAACCCACCGGGGGCCCTGCCACACCCACCGGGGGTCCTGCTACCAGCCCACCGGGGGCCCTCCAACCCCACTGGGGCCCTGCCTACCACCCCCGGGGGCCCTCCTATACCCACCTGGGCCTCCTACCAGCCCCCCGGGGCCCCCCACCAACCCACCTGGGCCTGCCTACCAGCCCCCCGGGGGGCCCCCTGCCCCCAAACCCACCTGGGTCCTCCACCCCCCCACCTGGGCCTCCCTCCCAAACCCACCGGGCCTTCCCTACCACCCACCTGGGGCCCTGCCTCCCAAACCCACCGGGGGCCTTTGCCTACCCCCCCACCGGGGGGCCTTGCCTACCACCCACCTGGGGCCTTCCACCCCCCACCTGGGGCCTTTTGCCACCAACCCCCCGGGGCCTTCCTACCAGCCCACCGGGGGCCCTGTCTACCAACCCACCGGGGCCTTGCCTACAGCCCAAAAGGGGCCCCCTGCCTACCACCCCACCGGGGCCTGCTACCACCCACCTGGGCCTCCTACCAAGCCCCGGGAGCCTTACTTATCTGTACCCTACCTGCGGGTGATTTCCCAATCTCCAATGGGGGACCTGACACCTGTCAAAGGGGAGGCTTGGGCCTGGTTAGTGTCAGGGCTCAGTGCAAAGCTTTGCTCAGCCCCATCCAGTGCACCACCTGTTTTAAACCACAGCCGCTGTATGGGTTGCAGCGGGGGTATAAAGGGAGTTTTTTGGGATTCTGAGGGAACTGGGGGGGTTTTCAGTGAGTTGGGCCCTTGTTATTATTCTCTTTCCCCCGCACACATCCCAAAGGGAACAGGTTCCACTGTGGCAGTTTTAAAAGGCTTTATTCAAGTCCATTCTCCCTTCATAAATTCATAAACACCCAATGATAACACAATCAAATGGCTCCTGGCTTTACACAGTTTAAATGCTAACAGGGGGGAAAAAGCTCCAAAACCGAGGGGTTTACCAGTCATATCCCCGTCACTCCTGAGCTGTGATTGCTGCTGCTCTTTCAATGGGGTGGGTTGGGTGCACAACACAAGGGGTTTTGTCTTTATGTCTCTCCTTCTTTTGTTCCTTCACCTGTCCATAGGACCAACTACCCGAAAACCCCCTCCAAGGGGTTCCAGCAACTTTTTCTCCTCCCCTTTTTCAGCATGCCAACACAGTTTTTTCTGTTCTAGTCCTCGCTGTACAACCCAAACCCTGCGGTGCTGGGACTTCTGGCGCCCTCAATGCCCAAAGGGAAAAAAAACAATTTACACTTGATAAAACAGGACAGTAGAGCTTTCCCCGGGCACACCTGACTGACAGCACAGAGATCTATTTCCCCGAGGGGCCACCATCCTCCCTGCCCCTCACCCCGGGGCTGCTTTCTTATCACATTTTTTAACAAAGCAAAAGAAAGCATCATCCCATTTTTTACACAGATCGAAATTCACATTTGTCCCCAAATTTGACCCAAAAAGAAAGCTCCCAAAAGGTAACGCAGACAATGGGGCGGATGACCTCATCCAATCACTGACAGCAGCGGTGACTCTAGAACCAGAAGAGAACACTCCAAGTGGTAACGTCAGACAATGTTAGCCAGTTAGCTAGATCCCAGTTTGCCTTCAGTTCTCTGGTTGCGTTGTGTCAGTCTTGCAGTGTCTTCTGTTCTTCTATTCTAGTGAGTTCTCCTTGATAGTTCTGTACTGTTTGGCTAGCTAAGGGTCAGTGGTAGGGATATCTTCTGGGATGGAATAGAGCTGGAGGTTCTGGTGTTAGGGTCAGCATAGCTAAGGATCAGTGGTAGAGATATCTTCAGGGATGGAATAGAGCTGGAGGTTCTGGTGTTAGGGTCAGCATAGCTAAGGACAGTGTAGGGATATCTTCAGGGATGGAATAGAGCTGGAGGTTCTGGTGTTAGGGTCAGCATAGCTAAGGATCAGTGGTAGGGATATCTTCAGATATGGAATAGAGCTGGAGGTTCTGGTGTTAGGGTCAGCATAGCTAAGGGTTAGTGGTAGGGATATCTTCAGATATGGTATAGATATGGTGGTTCGGTTGTTAGGGTATTGATAGATATTGGTCTGTGGTAGGGATATCTTCAGGGATGGAATAGAGCTGGAGGTTCTGGTGTTAGGGTCAGCAAGCTAAGATCAGTGGTAGGGATATCTTCAGATATGGATAGACTGAGGTTCTGGTGTTAGGTGCAGCATAGCTAAGGATCAGTGGTAGGGATATCTTCAGTTATGGAATAGAGCTGGAGGTTCTGGTGTTAGGGTCAGCATAGTAAGGGACAGTGGTAGGGATATCTTCAGGGATGGAATAGGGCTGGAGGTTCTGATGTTAGGGTCAGCATTAGGGGCAAGTTCTTAGAAACAGATTTAGGGAATGCTCGTTGTTGGAGTCAGGTATTGTTTGGTTTCTTGCTTCTAGATTCAAGTCATTTATCATTGCATTGCCCTTGCCCAATCCATCTTGCCGTCCATCATCTAATGATAAGTCCTTATAGTTGATAGACTCTTCATGTTACTTTCATGCGATTGCTGGTTGGCTTCATCCCATTCTAAGTTTTGTTGCCAGTATTGACCAGTCTATAACTTTTGCTCGGGAACCAATCAAATGCGTTGGAAAAATGATTGGATACAATATAATGTCCTGCATGTAGACCTGATGCTGAGGTCCTTCCTCATGACTGAATACGCACTAAATATGGACACCAGGGGTGTGCAAAGTTTGGTATGAGTTGTAGCTCTATAGTTATAAGCACATATACACGATGATGTCCTGATCAGGGGTAATGTTCATCACAAGGTATTATGGGAAAAGAGCTGAAAGCTCAAGTGCCCTCTATTGGATGTAATAAATCCTCAATTTGCTTGTGACTCACTGAGTCTTTAGAAAGCAAAAGGGATGTCACCCAAGCCAGTGCTGCTCATCTGCAGACAGCGGTTTCGTGGTTTTTTCCCCTCCTCAGTGCAGAGCAGAACGATACTGGCTGGCTGGGTGTGAGGCAATGAGGCAATTGCTTGATCCAACAATGGCCTGAGGAGTGTAAATATTATTAGCAGAACCTGAGAGGTATGAAGAAAGCTGAAAACCTCCCCCAGTGCAGAAAAAGATGAACCCATTCTCCTTTCATGTATTTGCTGTTGTCATTGCCCTGTCAGTCAGGACTAATCTTCATCTAGGCCTGTGCAGAGAACATTACAGCGATCATTATGTCCTTACCTACTGTTGGTGATAAGACAACACGCAGATTACCTCTTCTGCTCACAGCAGCAGTAAAGTGTGATTTAAAGTAATAATCCACTTTGCTGATCCTATCTTTTATGTATCCCTTTTGTCATTGCCCTATCAGTCTAGTGTAATCATATCTAGCCCTTTCCATGGAACAATAGTGCTATTGTTAGGTCATTACCTACTTTTTGTAATGAGACTACTTGCAGACAAGCAGCAGCTGCAGTAAAGTGAGACTAGTCTGCTCTGCTAATCCTATGCTTTCATGTATTGCTCTTATCACTGCAATAATTTAATCTATCACTGTCCAAAGAACAATACAGCGACCATTCTATCATTATCTACTAATTATAATGAGACTACATAGAGACACTGTAAGCAGCAGCTGCAGTAAAGTGAGATTAGTCCACTCTGCTGATCTTATTCTTTTATGAATTCTTTCTTGCCATTGCCATATCAGTCTAGTCTAATCTTGTCTATCCCTTTCAAGAGAACAGCAGAGCTATCATTAGGTCATTACCTACTATTTGTAATGAGAATTCTTGCAGATACAGTGGGGAAAGTAAATATTTGATACACTGGTGGTTTTGTAAGTTTTCCCACCTACAAGGAATGGAGAGGGCTGTTATTTTTCACTTCAACTGTGAGAGACAGAATCTAAAAAAAAATCCAGGAAATCCCATTGTATGAATTCTAAATAATTAATCTACATTTTCATGCATGAAATAAGTATTTGATACAATAGAAAAACAGAACTTAATATTGGGTACAGATACCTTTGTTTGCAGTTACATAGGTCGGACGCTTCCTGTAGCACTGATTTTGGCCTCCTCCTCCATACACATCTTCTCCAGATCTCTCAGGTTTCGGGGTGGTCGCTGGGCTACATTGAGTTTCAGCTACCTCTACAGATTTTCCATTGGGTTCAGGTCTGGAGACCGGCACGGCCACTCCAGGACCTTGAGATGCTTCTTAAGGAGCTGCTCCTTAGTTGCTGTGTATTTCGGGTCATTGTACTGCTGGAAGACCCAGCCCCGACCCATCTTCAATGCTCTTACTAAGAGAAGGAGGTTGTTGGCCAAAATCTGGCGATACCTGGCCCCATCCATCCTCCCTTCACTACGGTGCAGTCCTGTTCCCTTTGCAGAAAAGCCTCCCCAAGTAGCAGTTGCAGTAAAGTGAGACTAGTCTGCTCTGCTCATCCTGTACTTTCATGTATTGCTCTTGTCACTGCCCTCTCTATCTAGTCTAATTTTATCTCTTCCTATAAACAAAACAAAAGAGCTTTATGACAGCGAGACAAGGACAAGAATTTATATGTAATGTTAAATTGCACAGGACTCCCAAAATAAAATCACATTCTATGAAGCTATTAGAAGGTAAATTTTGTCCCGCAGAATAAAGCCCTCATGTGAGAAATAACAACGTTATGGCTCTGGGGAGGCGCGGAGGGAAACCGAACCTGACGCACGGCAATGGGCTGCGGCGCGCAGGGGTTCACCCTTCCTCTCTGGGCTCCGTCCTGATTTCCACAATCTTCTATTTCATCTTTTTGCACCGAGAAAACTTTCCACAAGAACAGAACGGGGAATGAAAGGATGCGGCCGATTTCCTTATGTAATGTGCACTTTAATAACCCCGCGTCCCGGTCCGCTGACACCGACGGAGGCAATTTCCAGATGTTCGGGGCTTTGATTTATTTGTGCGACGTGACAGAACCTGTTGGCATGACAACTGCTTTCTCTTCCTCTGGCATTTTAACATTTTACAAGGACAAATGCACTTAAAAATAATTGGATTTGTTGTGTTTCCTGACTTTTGTGCTTCACTATCAGCTCCGCTTTTAAAATATCAAAGCAGAACTCGACGCAAAGTTTGCATTTCTTCTCGGCCAAAGAATGTTTGAGATTCGTCATTTTACAAACACAACATCTAAAAATGGTACAAGATTGTTTAACACAGGAACGAGTGAAGCGGCTCCGGCAGAGACGTCTGGACCCGGGGTGCGCCAAGGGAAATGCGGGAGGGGAAACAGGTTTGGAGATGTCTAAAGCACATTTTCTGCAAAAAGATTAAAGTCACCAACAGTGACCCCCCCTCCATCAACTCTATGTCGGTGATAATGTAAAGAATGTGGTGCGCAAAGGAACTGGGGACATCAGGCTTCCTGTAGGGTCTACTCGCGACTCTTCATAGCCTCCCATGCATCATGGAGGTGCAATACTCTTAACACCATCTATGGCTCACAGCCTCGACCACCTGGACCAAAGCAAGAGGAGCCTCTTCTCACGACTAACTGCAGTCCCCAAGCACTTAGCTGCCGCTCCTAAGTCCCTCGGGCATGTTCCCCACGAGGGTTTTTGGCCGCAGGTTCAGGCCGCGGTTCCCATGGCCAAGCCCCGCCTGCCCTTCGGCCGCAAACTCCGCTCTCCCAACGTGGGTTTGGTGCGGGCGCAGGGCGTGGTCGTGGCGCAAGTGGGGCGTGGTTTGGGGCGCGGCTTGTGCGAGGGTTTGGGCCCCATGCAAATAGTAGCAGGGGTAAAAACCGCGCCGCCGGCCACGCACAAAGCCGCGGTTTGACACTCGCGCCAACCCGCGTGGCCGCCCGCTGAGGAATCCCTGTCAAGAATTGACAAGAGAGTTCTCAAACACGGCGCGGCAAAGGCCGCGTCCTAAAGCCACAGCCGAACACGCGGCGTGTGAATATTACCGCGGTTTCCCGTAGGAAACCATGTTAATAAATTGGGAGAGATTTGGACGTGGTTTTGGCCGTGGAAACCGCGTCTGAATCTGAGGCCATAACCTCGTTCAAATCCGTCGTGTGAACAGGGCCTTCTAGCCAGGGGTTGGCATGTGCTTTTCCCGCAAACCTTGTTGCACCAAAATCTTGTACCATTTTAAGATATTGTGTTTTTAAAATGACGAATCTCAAAAATTCTGTGGCCGAGAAAAATGCAAACTTTGCGAGAGGTTTACTTGGGGACTGGCATGGGGCAACTCTCTCCTCTCAGGCACTTCCCATATGCACCTCCACCTTCCAGAAGCCCTCGTCCTGTTCAGCACGGTCACCACCTTCTCATTCCCTATTGCAGTCCCAGGGCCAGCCCCAATCCCCTAGGAACATGCTACTTCTATGCTGCACCTGCCGGCCAGCTTCTCAGACCAATCAGCCGATGTGCTTCTCAGCTTGCTGACCAGTTTTCCTCCTTTCCTTATCCTCTGCCTTTCTTTCTCTTTTTCTTTGCTCTTTATCTAGTCTAGGGCTCTCTCTCTTTGCTCTGTGAGTTTCCTCCTCCTCTACACTTAGGCCTGCCCCTTGCTCCACCGCCGGCTGGTGTGCAGGTACAACACTCCACTACCAGAACTGAACTATCTGCATAGCAACTCCCCACACACCTGGAACACCTCTCTTCCATCCAAAGGGTTCTGGTACCTCCTGATTGCTGCAAGCAATTTAACCACATCTCCTGATTGCTGCGAGTGCAGTGACACCGCTATCTCTGATTGGCTGCAACAACATGTGACACCGCAATCTCCTGATTGGCTGCAAGTACATGTGACACCAAATATCTCCTGATTGGTTGCAATTGACATGTGACAACCGCTATCTTTCCTGTGGCTGCAAGCAACATGTGACCCCGCTATCCTCCTGATTGGCGCAAGCGAACATTGGATACCGCAATCCTCCTGATTGGGTGCAAGCAACCCTGTGCCACCGCAACCTCCCGATTGGCTGCAAGTGACATGTGACACCCTATCTCCTGATTTGGCTGCAAGTGACATGTGACAAACCCTATCTCCTGATTGGCTTTCAAGCAACATGACACCACTATCCCTGATGGGCTGCAAGTGACATGTGACCCCGCTATCTCCTGATTGGCTGCAAGCGACATGTGACACCGCAATCTCCTGATGGGCTGCAAGTGACATGTGACACCCAAATATCTCCTGATTGGTCGCAATAAAATGTGACACCACTATCTCCTGATTGGCTGCAATGAAAATGTGACACCGCTATCTCCTTGATTTTGGGTGCAAGCAACATGTGACAACCGCAATCTCCGACTGGCTGCAAGCAACATGGTGACACCACATCTCCTGATTGGCTGCAAGTGACATGTGACAACCGCTATCTCCTGATTGGTTGCAATTTACATGTGACAACCCCCTATCTCCTGATTGGCTGCAAGCAACATGTGACACCGCTATCTCCTGATTGGCTGCAAGGACATGTGAACTGCTATCTCCTGATTGGGTGCAAGTGACATGTGACACCGCTGTCTCCTGATTGGATGCAAGTGACATGTGACACCCTATCTCCTGACTGGCTGCAAGTGACATGTGACACCGCAAACTCCTGACTGGGTGCAAGTGACATGGAACTGCTATCTCCTGATTGGCTGCAAGTGACATGTGAACACCGCTATCTCCTGACTTTACTGCAGGGGACATGTGACACCCCGCTATCTCCTGATTGGCTCAAGCAACATGTGACACCGCTATCTCCTGACTGGCTGCAAGTGACATGTGACACTGCTATCTCCTGAATTGCTGCAAGTGACATGTGACAACCGCTATCTCCTGATTGTCGCAAGTGACATTGACACGCTATCTCCTGATTGGCTGCAAGTGACATGTGACACCGCTATCTCCTGATTGGCTGCAAGTGACATGTGACACCGCTATCTCCTGATTGGCTGCAAGTGACATGTGACACCGCTATCTCCTGAGTGACTGCAGGCGACATGTGACACCGCTATCTCCTGATTGGCTGCAAGCAACATGTGACACGCTATCTCCTGATTGGCTGCAAATGACACTGACACTAGTGCTCAAAACAGGTGCTCAGTTTACATCACACACAAATACCAGACACCAGAGCACTATTCAGGGTCTCACATCCGACATGACCATGGAGCCTTCAGCTGCATCACATTACACATCTCTGGCCTCAGTAGTCGATATCAGGGAATATTCGAGCATCTGGGTCACTGAGACAGTGCGGTCCTCAGGCAATGGACCCCAGAGAGGAGGCCTCATCCCTACTTGGAGAGATAACTCTTGCTGGAGACCCTACGATTAGGAAGATAATAGCAGGAGGTCTCCAGACAGTGGACCCCAGAGAGGAGGCCCCATCCCTACTTGGAGAGAACTTCTGACTGGAGACCCTACGATTAGGAAGATAAGAGCAGGAGGTCTCCAGATAGTGGACCCCAGAGAGGAGGCCCCATCCCTACTTGGAGAGAACTTCTGACTGGAGACCCTATGATTAGGAAGATAAGAGCAGGAGGTCTCCAGATAGTGGTCCCCAGAGAGGAGGCCCCATCCCTACTTGGAGAGAACTTCTAAATGGAGACCCTACGATTAGGAAGATAATAGCAGGAGGTCTCCAGACAGTGGACCCCAGAGAGGAGGCCCATCCCTACTTGGAGAGAACTTCTGACTGAGAACTCTACAATTAGGAAGATAATAGCAGGAGGTCTCCAGACAGTGTACCCCAGAGAGGAGGCCCCATCTCTACTTGGAGAGAACTCCTGACTGGAGACCTTACGATTAGGAAGATAATAGCAGGAGGTCTCCAGACAGTGGACCCCAGAGAAACATCTCCATCACTACTTGGAGAGATAACTCTTGGCTGGAGACCCTACGATTAGGAAGATAATAATGGTGGGGGGGGAGTCTCGGCTCCCATTGTCCTCCTTGCACCACTTCTACTCTCCCATGTCCTCTATGTTTCGGTTGTGCTCTCCTCCTGGGTCGCCTCAGGTTATCACATTCAGGATTTGTTGTATCTAGAGATTTCTCCCAGTTGGGTCACTGCAATCTTCCAGGACAATGAGAAATCCTTAGATTTGGGATGTAAATAGGAAGATGCTTGTGGACAAGGGAGTGTTTCCCTGTAATCCAGTCGGCCTATTCCCTGAGCCAGTGACTCCACAAGGGCCCCGGGGCCACTCGCACTGCTCTGGCCTATAGCATGCGAGATGCCGTGGATCTGACTATGCGAATATACGGAGGCGGAGGACACCTGGAGACAGCGCTCACTAAGGCTGTGGGACCTCTCCTGAGTTTATAGGACGTGAAATCTAAAATGACCGATATAGCAAAGATAAACCTGACAGATTGTGCACCAGGATCTCACCGCACAGAACCTTACTGTCACGGATGCCCCTGCGACCCTCGTCCCGGGTCGCAGGCGCATCCGTGCCCCGACTCCGAGCGGCGCCCCGTCCCGCACCTCGGGTCCGGGGTCCGCTCATCCCGCTGCCCGGGTCCCCAGTGACTTTCCCGCCTGCTCCTGCCCCGTCCGTCTCGGTCCTCTGGGGTGCGCGGCGGCTTGGAGGGGCCCGGGGGATCTGAGATTT
>JAODAL010086141.1:0-10351 GCA_025379985.1 Phyllomedusa bahiana
AAAGGGGGGGGGTAAATAAAATTCATGGAAATGTGAGACCAGGGCCTGTTGGACAAAGAAAGGGGGTGTAAGAGCCTCTCTCTGAGTTGTCGAGGAAACTTTGCCCTAGCACAAGTCCCACAGACAATAACAAATTCCTTAACATCCCACTGCCAAGATGGCCACCAATAAGTACTAGATAACAGATAGCCAGTGCACGCGATGCCCGGATGACTGGACAAAGTTGAGGAATGGACCTCCTCCAGTACCTTCAAATGGATATGATATGGGACAAAGAGCTTACCAGGGGGGCAATTCTGGAGGAGCAGAACTTTGTGAGTCAGCAATCGAGGACACTAGATCTGAAGTCAAGGTGGCAACAACTCCTGGAGAAAGGATATTTTCAGGTTCCTCATCCGGGACATTGCTGACACCAAAGCTTCTGGTTAAGGCATCAGCCTTAACACTTTTTGTCCCAGGACGATTGGTTACCACAAAATTAAACCTAGCGAAAAATAATGCCCATCGTGCCTGATGGGATTCAACCTTTTAGCATTATCAAGGTACAGCAAATTTTTATGATCTGTTAGCACTGTCAACTTATGTTTGGTGCCCTCCACAAAGTGTCTTCACTCTTCAAAGACCCATTTAATCACCAGTAGTTCCCTGTTACCAATATCATAGTTAGTCTCAGCAGTGGAGAACTTTCTGGAGAAGAAGGCAATGGGATGGAGGATGGTAAATGGTTCAGCTCCTTGAGACAGGAGAACCCCTATCCCCTTCTCAGAGACATCAACCTCCACGACAAAAGGCTGTTCAAGGTTAGGGTGGACCAGGACAGGAGCAGAAGTAAAACGTTTTTTCAAGGTAGAAAAGGCTTTTTTGGCCTCGGATTTCTAGGAGTAGGGGTCAGCCCCCTTTTCTGTGAGATCAGTGAGGGGTTTAGCAATCATGGAAAAGTTCTTAATGAAGTTACGATAATAGTTTGCAAAACCTAAAAAACATCTTTTTTAAGGTAGTAGGCCTTAACCACTCTACAATGGCAGAAACTTTTTGTGGATCATTATTTACAGAACACACCAAGGAATGGACAATCACAGTGGTCCTCCAGTTGAACATAGGATTATGGAGACGGAGCAAGGGCAACCCAAGAATAATATCCGCAGTGAGTTTCTCCATGACAAAAAATGAAAGCTTTTCGGTATGTAAATGCCTAACATTCAAAGTGATCTCTGCAGTATGAAATTTTACTCTTCCTCAGGTTAGGGAGGAAGAATCTGCACCTGAAACCAAAAAGAGAGAAGACAATGGAACTAGTTCCAAACCCAAGGCTTGAGCAACAACCATGCTAATGAAACTAATAGCAGCACCGGCGTCAATCATGGCTCGACAAACAAAACTCTTGGAATTAGAGACCAAGGTTATGGGCAAAAAAAATGTATTATCAGAATTAGGAGGTACCTGTATGCCTGAATTAAGCTCCTGGAAATCACCCAAGCATTTGGAGTTTCCCTGCAGTGACTTAGGCTTAGTCAGACAGTCTCTCAAAAAATGGACAGGCTTCCTACAATAAAGGCACAGGGCATTCTCCAACTGATGTCTCCTCCTGGTGGCCACAGATGTAGAGCCCAACACCATTGGTTCTTCTACAGAAGACTGAGAGGTAAACGGTGATGGAGATGGAAGAGGAGATCTTTCAGAGAAGGTAGAAGGAGGTTTTACAGGAACGCATGACTTGAGCTGAACAGTCAACCCCCCTTGCTTTTCCCTGTATCTCTCCCTTAGTTTTCTGTCAATAGTCATAGCCAAAGTCATAAAGTCAGTCAAGATCTTGGGGGTTGGATGGCTAACCATAGCATCTTTTACCGAATCTGACAGTCCTTTCAGAGGTCACCGCGCACCATTGGCGGAACTCAAAACAGCAGTCTTCAGCCGGGCGGCGGCCCTGCTGAATAGATAGCAAATGAGTTTCGTCAATGCCGCACGGTTGGGATCATCATAAACCTGGCCTATAGCCAGAAAAAAATCTGTCAACTGATCTCCACTCAGGGGCTTCAGGGTGTATAGCTAATGCTCAATCCTGAGAGACACAATAACTGCTAGTTTTTCAGCCTCGGTGGGAAAATAACTGAAGAGAAAAAAATAGGCGACAAGATTCCCTGAAGGTTCGGAACTAGAGATGGGTGAATTTCTCAAAAATTCGGTTCGCTGACTTCGCTGAATTTTCCGACAAACTCGTTACTTCGAGGCGAATCATGTTAAAAAACTGCTATTTCCTGGCTGCACAGAGCCTGTAGGGTGCTGTAGAACATGGTGCCATGCTTAAATTTAAAGGGGGAAAGTTTGGGTTTTGGTCTTCATCCAATGCTGGGGTTTTAGTATACACGCAAAAAGCCCTGCCGCCGCTTTTAGAATCGCTTCACCCCTTCAATTCCCCCTGAGCACTTACGGGGAAAAAACCGCCCAAAAAAAACTGTAGTGGGAATGCAGCCGAAAGGTAACGCAGTCCCAGCGGGAAAAAAACGGCTAGGGCAAAAGTTTCCTACGAAAAGCGAAAAAACACAAATTAGGTTCCCGGGGCCGCCACGATTGCGGGCACAGTAAGGGACTTCACAGCAGGGGGCACCCTGCAAAGGCCAAAGAAACCGGTTTCATCAAACCCAGCCATGGGGTTGACCACACAAAAGGTCTTTACACTTTCCCCCCAGATGAAACTAAACAACCCCAGCCAAGAGGGGGGGTTTTGACACACACAACTCCAAGTTGGCTGGTTTTGGGAGCCCCCTGCCCCCTCAACCCACCCCCTGTTTGTTCGTTTTCCACAGCCAAGAAATACTATGTCTGTGGCCTCTGCCCACTATATAGTGGGGACCAACTATTTGAGGACAGTGGGCACAAAGAGGTGGGGAAGACATCCGCATTTTGCAGAAGGGCGGGCAAAAAGTGAAAGGAAAATTTTGTAAGGGGGGGTTATGTTGCGAGGGGTCGGGCTTTGTACAGCGCCCCGTTGAGGGGGACGGCAGTGACAGGAAAACACAAATCGATGTAGCCGATCACACTTGAAGCCGGGTTTAATAAAGAAAAGGGGGGGGAAAAAGGAAACTGGTGCCCTATTAAACAAAGCAAAAAGTGCCCCCCAAAATGAAATATTCTCCACCCATGCCTCCTTGTGCCCCTTTTCTCCCGGGGAAAAGTGGACCCTAGGGGGCCCCGCCTACCCTCACTACCCTTGCCCCGGGCCCCTGGAAGCATTCCATTTTCTCTACATTAAGTTTTAGGAGACGGGGGAGAAAAGGAGGATTTGGACGACAGACAACCCGGGGAAACTTGAACAGTAGAGATTAATGTCGGGGCCGGAGATGAAAAATTTGGGGTGTCATCAGCATACGGGGTGGTTTTAAAGGTTTATGTGATCCCTAGACTACCCAACCAACGTGTAAAAGGGGCTTCATCATTATCATTGGGGGGAAGGGGAGAAACAGCTTGCGTGTCAGGCAGGGGCCACCCCTTAATCGGAAAGTCGTTGGGACCCAAAACGGAAAAACGATTTAACCACCCTTTTTTGCAGCCCCAAAATTAGGGGCACAGGGGCTAAACCGGGCCCAGCTGGGGGTAATTCGGTTCACTGAAAGCGTTTTGGGTTTGGAAAAATTTCACCTACTCGGTGGGGGAAATTTAATTTGCCAAGAACACCAGGGGAGGCAAACATGGCTATATGCGAATCTGGGGTTTAGAAAGTAAAGCGGCCCAGTGACCAACTTTTGAAAAACCACGGCCCTGCTTTCAACATCATGCAGTTTTCACCATACTTGTTTCACATGTGGAGGTCCATGCTGTCCCCACAGCAGCACCCAGGGGCAGGGCCTCCCATTTCAGGCAGTAAAAGGCTTAAACCACCTCTCCCCCGAAGACAACCCCCTGCCCTTCCCCCAAATCATCTACCGGCCCCGAAAACCTCCCTTTTCCTCGGCACTCATGGGGGCCAGCGGGTCGTTCACCCGAGCATTGACAAAACAGAAATTTTTTTTTCTACCCAAACCCTAAGGGCAAAAGCCAACGGTAACAGTCAGTCAGGGGCAGCGTTTTTGGTGGAAAAATCCCCCTACTTGGCATGTGGCATTTTTTTGCTAAGACCCAGAGAAGGCGAACTTTGGTATATGTCGAATCTGTGGCCAAAAATTTAAAGCGGGGACCCAAGGGGCCAAACTTTGGGCACCAAAAAACCCTTGCATCAACAAAAAGGAAGTGGTCACCATATGTTTTCACATGTGGGGGTCCACCCTGTAACCAAGACACACCCCCGGGTGGCCCCCCCCATTTCAGGCAGTAAAGGGGCTTCACCACCTCGGGGGCGGAAAGACAACTCCCTTTTTTTTCCCAACAAACCCTTTCCAGATACTCCTGCCCCCCTTGGGCACTCATGGTGCAAGCCCCGTTCCCCCGAGTTTATTGCCAAGAAAACAGCAGTATGTGTCCCCAAATCCCCTAAGTATGAACCCTGACCGTTTTCCTGCCCCAATTGGTGGTACTGCAACCCCCCCTTTTCAAGTGGGGGACCCCTGCACCATTCAAAAACGGGGCCAAAACTTGGTTTTTCACTTCTGCCATTAAAAACAACAGGGGGTATTGGCTCCTCGGGCCACTGCAAGTGGGGGGCAGGGGCCCACGCCAGGGACGGGGTCTAAGTAGGCCCCGGGGTTTTCATTTGGGGCCCCCCGCAAGGCCCCCAAAAGGGGGAAATTTTTCTGCGGGGGGGAGTCCTACCGGGTCGCTATCCCGGGCGCAACTACCCTTTTTTGTGGCAGCAGAGGCACAGCCAGGTACCAAATCGTAAAAACGAAACTCAAAGTCAAAGTTCAGGCCCCAAAAGGCAGGAACGGGGCGGAGATTCGAGGTCCCGGTAAAATTAGCAGAAAGGGCCCGGGTACATGGGGAGACAGTAAATGATAACAGGGGGATATTGATAAAAAAGGGTTAAAAATATTAACAGGGGGGAAAATTTAAGAGCAGGGAAATTGATGAACAGGAATAAATATATTACCGGGGGGAAAATTTTTGAACCCGAGGGAAAAATTGGGGTGAACAAGAATAAAAAATATTAACAGGGGGGAAAAATTGAAAAGGGGGGAAATTGGAAAGAACAGGAATTTAAAAATTTTAACAGGGGGGAAAATTTTTGAACAAGAAAGGCCATTAAAAGATTTTTTATGATCCAAATGGACAGGGTGATTCCCCTGGGCCCAAAAAAGTCACACACGGGAGGGAAACTCAATCAAAGGGTTTTCAAGTCTTACACCCATCCAAGACATTTTAAAAAGGATCCCGGGAAAATTTGCATGAACTTCAGCCATTTTTTTTTTTTACACCACCAAGGGACACCCCCTTAACTGCAGTGGGATCCGGCCCCCCCCCAAAAAGGCTAAATGTGACATTTTCCCAAAATGGAATTCCAGCCTCCATATGTTGGAACGAAACTATAAACAAGAAAAGCAAATTTAATTTGGTTTTAAACGGACAGGATACACCCCTGTGTTTAATTTTTAATGTCGGCCCCGTGGCAGCTCATGCCGACCCCCTGCCTTTTTCTCACCCCTTTTAAAGCGGACATGTTTATTTGTCATTTCCCCGACAAAGGGGTGAATAACGTCATTCCAAGGGGTTTTTTTTGATGTTTACTAGTGTTGAGCGATTGCGTTGGGTATCGAGATCGAGCATAGTCGATAGTCGGGGGCCCCTATCGATAAGGGTTTTTTTGATAGTAACATCGATTAAGAGCGATTTCCATTAAATCCCATGGGAGAGCAACAGCACCTTCATTATTTAAAACCCCAAAAAAGGCTTTGGGGAAGCGAAATTAACACCACCCAAAAGCCCAAATTTGGGTAAATTTCTACATCTTTGGCAACACACTTTGGGTTAAAAAAATCACAGAACCCCCTTTAATTCCCCCTGTCGAAATATAGAATTGCTGTTTTAAATTTAAAATGGATGTGCGTCAATGAACAAAGCTGGGGGCGCAAACGCCAAAAAACACGGATCTGTTATGTTTTCGTATAAAAACACGGGAATTTTTTTTCACCTTTCAAATTTACCTGTGGTGACTATAAAATTGCTTTTTAAGATTTACCCTGGAAGAAAGCGTCAATGAAAAAAGCTGGGTGCGCAAAAGTCAAAAAACAAAGGGATCTGTTATGTTTTTGTATAATCAAAGGTTTTTTTTGCACCTTTTAATTCACCTGTGGGGGACCCATAGAAAATTTCTGTTTTTTAAAATTTTCGGATGCGCGTCAATGAAAAAAAGCTGGGTGCGGGAAAAAATCAAAAAACACGGGATCTTTATTTTTCGTATAATACACGGGAATTTTTTGCACCTTTCAATTCACCTGTGGTGACTAAGAAATTTTCTGTTTTGATTTAAATGGATGCGCGTCAATGAACAATGCGGGGGGCAAAAAATCAAAAAAACCCCGTAACTAAATTTTTTTTTTTCGTATGATACACGGGATTTTTTTGCAAACCCTTTTAATTCAAACCGTGGTTTAATAAAGAATTGCTGTTTTTAAAAAAATTTTCGTTTGGTGCTTCGGGCAAAGAACAATTTCTGGGCGGCAAAAGTCCAAAAAAAAACGTAAAATGTTTTTGTTTTTGTATGAAACACGGGATTTTTTGACCTTCAATTTTACCTATTGGGGAATATAGAATTGCTGTTTTTTAAAATTTACGTGTGCGCCCCAATGAACAATGGGTTTGGGGGTCAAAAGTCAAAAAACAACCCTAACTGTTAGTTTTTTTTTTTAATAAACTAATTTTTTTTCACCTTTTTTAATTTAAACCCGTGGGGAAATAGAATTGCTGTTTTTAAAAAAATTTAAAGGGATGGGGCGTCCCTTGAAAAATGCTGGGGGCAAAAGTCCCCCAAAAACGTAACTGTTATGTTTTCGTATGATACACGGGAAATTTTTTCACCTTTCAATTCACCTGTGGTGAAAAAATAAATTCTGTTTTAAATTTACGTGGGTGCTGCTCAATGAAAAATGCTGGGGGTTTTCAAAATAAAAAAAACGGGAAAAATGTTTTTGTTTTGAATAATAAACGGTATTTTTTGCCCCCCTTTCCCAATTTACCTTTGGTTGGGAAAATAGGGAAATTTCCCGTTTTAAAATTTAAAGTGGGTGCTTTGCGACCCAAAGAACAAAAGCTGGGGGGTTCCAAAAAATCAAAAAACACGTAACGGGTTTTGTTTTTCCCATATTAAAACAGTATTTTTTGCCCTTTCAAATTTACACTATGGTGAATATAAAAATTCTGTTTTAATATTTACGTGGATGCGCGTCAATGAACAAGGGTGGGTTTCAAAAGTCAAAAAAAAACCAAAACTGTTATGTTTTCGTAAAATACACTATTTTTTGCACCTTTCAATTTACCTGGGGTTTTAATATAGAATTGCTTTTTAAGAAATTTTCGTGGATGCTGCGTCAATGAACAAAGCTGGGTGGCAAAAGTCAAAAAAAACGTAACTGTTTTTGTTTTATGGTTTTTAAAAAAAACGGTAAAAATTTTTTGCACCTTTTTAATTTACCTGTGGTTTGGAAAAAATTTTAAAATTGGGTGTTTTTTAAGATTTTCGTGGAACAGGTCATTGAACAATGCTGGGGCGCAAAGCCCAAAAAACACTTTAATTTTTTATTTTTTCCCTATATACACGGGATTTTTGGCAACAAAACAACCTTTCAAATACAAGATTGCTGGGTTGTAATTTAACTGCAAGGTGGGAAATATCAACCTTCCCCAGGTTAATGGGGAAAATTTTAAAAAAGAACACATAACTGAAATGATACCCCAAAATAAAAAATGGGGTTTTTTCACCTAAAAAAAGAGAAACCCCAGTTTTCAAAAATTAGTGGGATCCCCAAAATAAGTTCCCGGGTGCCCAATAACCAGGAAATATTTCAATAGCAAACTGTTTTAAAAATAAAGAAATTCCACTACAAATTTTTACCCTAAGTCTTGGGAACTTTAAACCCATGTTTTTTATAGATAGAGCTTGTTTTGTGTTTTTTCCTCCCCCCCCCCCCCCCCTTCCCCTCCCCTGTAATTTACAGGGGGGTAGAAAGCTGCTTTAAAAATTCTCCCCCCAGCTTAAAAAACAATTTAAAATCCCCTTTACATCTCTAATACAACCCAAAAATTGGGAAGGATCAACCATTAATTTTTTAAGAAATTTAATAAAACGCCCGGCGCCCAAAATAAAAACTAAAATTTTTGCTTTGGGCGTTTTGGGGGCCCCCAAGGCCCGAGCGCAGGCCTAAAACCCTTTTGAACGCTTTAAAGACACTGAGGGTTTAAACAGGAAAACGCTGGTCCCCCATTAAAAACCAGGACCCCTTGATTTTTTCAAGCCAAAACCAACCTTTCACATCCCAGTCATTGGGCCCTCGCACCAAAATCCACCTGCTCCCAAAACCCGTAAACCCGATTTGCTGGCCGCCAAAATTTCAGGGAAAACGCCGAAAAAAAGGCGGATCTTAAAGATGATGCTCCAGATTTTTTAAAACCCCCTTAAAATTTTTCGCCCCCGTTTTGGAAAAAAAAATTTCGATCACCATAAAAAACCCCTTTCCGGGTTTCAACTTTGTCGTTTTTAAAAAACGCTTTAACAAATATTTTGTCCCCACAGCGTAGTTTGGGGGTTTCCCCTGGAAACCCCCTGGGAACGATTTGGCAAAAATTTGGCCCCCCCAGGGGGCGGGTCTAAGGGAGGGTCCCCGGGTTTTTTCACCAAACCCGCCGCAAAGCAGGAGGACTTGCTGCGGCGGAATCTACCAGGGCCAAACCCCCAAGTACTTGCTTGCGGGGGCAGCCAAGGGGTAGCGGGGAAAACCCCAAAAACGTAAAAGGGCAAAAAATCGGAGTCAAAAGGGACAAGTTTAAGGGCAGGACAACTGGGAAAGGGAAAACCCTGGTCAAGGGACGGGGGCAAGGGAAGTACGGAAAATGGATATGACAATGAAGGGTAAGGGAAAATCCTTTTTTTTCTATGGTCTAAAAAAATTTTTATTAGTATTATTTTTTTTATAGCTTGGAGGCGGTTTTTGGAGGACCTTTTTCCCTTTTTTTCAAATGGGGAAAACTAAAGGGTTTCCAAAAGCTTTCCCCAAAAACTGGACACCCTGGATAAAAGTTCACCCAAACTTCATTTATCCCCCTGGGTTATCTGTTTATAACAAATGAAAGTTAAACAACTTTCTTTCTTAAAACCCCCTTTTTTGTGGATTAATTTTGGTTTCCCCCGGGTAACAGGGGGGGCTTCCAAAAGGACTTTGTTTTTTAGTTTTCTGTAAAGGTTTTGGGGGCCCTACCCAAAACAAATTCCTTTATACTGAAAAAGTTCCCTTAAAAAAAATCCCCCAGTTTTTTAAAAGCCCAAATTTTTGCCCTTTTGGGGTTCTTTTTTGTTTCCCCCGGGGCCCATTCCCCGTTTTTGGGTTACCGAAAAATTTAAATCAACCCCGGGCACAAAATGGCAAAAAAAGCCCCCTAAAACATTCCCGGGATTATGGTCCCCCAACCCCTTCCCGTTCAAATTTTCCCTATGGGGTTTTATTTAAAACCAAACTGGTTTAAAAGCAGAAAATGGATTCAAACCCCCACGTTTTTTACTTCATGAGTGTTTTTTTTGTCACTGCGACCCCCCAACGATCTTGTATGCAGAGGCGAAACCGCCCCCGCCAAAAAAAACCCCCCCATGCCACTCTTTTCCCAAAATCAATATTTCAAGAGGGAGGGGAAACTTTATTGCCAAGTAGCTGCTGACAGTCCCCCAAAATTTTTCGTCCTCCCCTGTATATGGGGGCTAGCCCAACCACAAACTAGTTTTTCTTGGGTGAGGGACCTGAAAGGGAAAAGAGGGCGGGGTTTAGGAAAAGGGGAGGGGGCTGACCTGTTCCCCCCCCCCAAAAAACCCCAAAAATAAATTTTTAAACTGACAACCCACCGACTGTTGGCTAGGGGTTTTCAGAAAGTCATCTGGGGTGAAGTTGATGACCTACTCCCCCCCAAACAAGAAAACCCCTTTGGGGTTTCTGATCAACCCAAAGGCCCCCCTACTGAAAACCGGGAGTTCTGGCCCTTTACCGACTTCCCCCCTTCTGTCCTTGCATGTGAAGGGGCCTCCCCCCTCTCTGTCCTTTCATACTTTTTTGTTTTAAAAATTTACAGACTCTGTTTAATGAAGATATCTGTAAAATGGGAAAAAACACAAACCCCTTTTTTTGAAATCCAAAATTTAAAACCCACTAACCCCCCCTTGGGGTTTAAACCCCTTGGAAAAATAAAATTTGCGCTCCCCCAAATGGGAAAAAAATTTAATTTT
>JAODAL010086142.1:0-10351 GCA_025379985.1 Phyllomedusa bahiana
GTTTTAAAATACTAATTCCCCCAATGTACCACATGTCTATTTTGCCCAACCCAAAACCCATTACGATTAAATGCAAGCCCCAAAAAAGTTAAATAATCGCTGTCAATAGCAAAAACTGAGTTTTTGCCCTGCAACTATCCATCCCGTTCACTCTCAGGTTAAATTGGGGACAGGGAGTTACATTTGGTGACGCTCTCACACTTCTTATACTGGTCATGGAAAATTCAAAGTGGACCGAATTGGAAAAACAACTGTCTGAGGATCTAAAAAAAAAGATTGTTGCTCAAATAAAGATGGCCTAGGTAAAAGAAGATTGCCAATACCCAAAAACTGAGCTGCGCACGGTGGTTAGATCAAAACGGTTTAACAAGGGACAGGTTCCACTCAAAAACAGGCTTCACCATGGTCACCCAAAAGAATTTAATGCACGTGTCAGCGTCATATCCAGAGATTGTCCTTTCAAAATGATTGAGTCTGCCAGCATTGCTGCAGGGGTTTTAAAGGGGAAATTTGGTCACCTTGTGTGCTCGCCATATGCCCACACTGCATAAAATTGGGCTGTCGTCCAAAAAAGGGAAGCCTTTCTAAGATGATCACAAGAAAACCTGCAAACGTTTGCTGAAAAAAAGCAGCCCAAAGGGGAAAAGGGATTAGGGAACCTTTTCCTGTGGTCTGATGAATAAGAGAAACAATTTGGTTCAATAGTGTAAAAGCATGTGTGGCGGCAACCAGGGGGAGTCGGGGAATAAGTGTGTCCTCCTACAGTCAAGCGGGGGTGGTAGGAATAAAGTCTGGGGGGTTGTGGGGCTAAAATTTTTAAAGGGATCCCGAATGCCAACAGTACTTAAATACTAAAGCAAGATGCCCCCCTCCTTGAAAAACGGGGTTCAGGGCAGTTTTTCCAAATGATAACGACCCCAAACACACCCAAGACGCACTGCCTTGCTAAAGAAAATGGGCAAAGGTTCTGGACGAACAAGCAAGTTCCGCCCCTAAACCTTTTGAGCATCTGGGGGCCCCTCAATGGAAGGGGAGGGATAAGGTCTCAAACTCCACCCTCTGTGATGTCATCATGGAGGAGGGAAGGGTTTCCCAGTGGCTGCAACCTGTGAAGCTTTGTGCCCCCATGCCCAAGAGAGTTAGGCATGCTGAAAATAAATAGTGGACACACAAAAATATTAACACTTTGTAAAATGGGGCCTTTTTAAAAAAATAGGTCTAACTGTAAGACTGAATTATGCTATGATTAAGAGCCTTGTGTTTTAAAACATGTAAGCATTCCACCCCTGTCCGATGTGCCATGCTTTTAACCTTGCTAAAAAAAGGAAGACTTCGATTTTAAAGGTTTGCTGGATCACGCTTTTCCTTTTTTCCAATATTCCGGCCCCCGCCCGCAAGATGTGAAACCCTTTACATGGAGGGGTGAGCTGGCAATACTTTGTTTGTTTTTTGCTGTCAAACTAAAGACTTTTACTTTTAGCCGACACCTAAATGTGAACATTGCAACATTGTACCACTTTAATTTGGCTTTTTTTATCCCACTATCTACGGCAAAATGTTGGAGCTTTTGAAACAAAACCTGGCCTCCCTTTCATGTGAAGCCCCCCCCTTTTTCCGGATTGTCAGCCCTTTTTTAGGGGAAAAAGTGCAAGAGTGCCTAGAAACTCTCTAAAACCATAATAAATGTGGTGTAAAGCAGAATTCTGGCACAACTACCTTGATAAATGTCCCCAAAATTTTGCCTTTTTTCATTAGGGGGGTACTCACTTTTTTGCATGCAGTTTAGACATGATGGATATGTTTTGAGTTATTTTGAGGGAACCCCAAATTTACATGTTAAAAATGCACACTACTACTTTAATTGTATCAAATTCAATGTTCAGTTTTTTGTCCCATGAAAAGTTAGAATACAAATTTTTACAAAATTGTGAGGGTGTAATTATTTTGATGCATGGGCAACTGCTCACCCTCCCAGCCTAAAAAAATTCCCCATGGGCTCTTGGTCAAAGTGAAAACTGCAAGATTTCGGATTTTTTTTTTATTTGGTGTGACAATTTGGGAAACTTCCTTTTTGAGGGGGGGGAAAAAAGGACTTAAAAAAGTTTTTCAAAAATAATTCATGATCTATAATTTCGAAAGTTTCTGTTTGCATGCCTTTTTAGTACCATTCCTGGGGCTTTTTATCCTTTACTTCTTTGGTTTTTAAAATCCTCATGTTCAGCTGACACCAAAATTAAAAAATGCTTCAGGGCCCAATGATTGAAGAAAATCTTTTCATCAAATTTTTACCTTTTTGTGGATCCAAGGGGAAATAACAAAAATTTGGTTTTTCTAATAAAATGTTCCAAAAAATTTAAATTGTTAACACAAAAAAATATAAAATGAAGAATTTAAGAAAAAGAAGGACTAATACAAAAAAAAGCAAATCCTTACTATGGAAGTCATGAAAAACTAGAAATCTATTTTATTTTGGGGACAGGGGTTCACTTCACACAGTGCACCGAAAAATTAATTTTAAAATTTAGTTTTTGTTTAAATCCCTTTTTAGCTTGACATTTCTTCAACCAAATTTTTATAAATCGGGTTTTGATTCCCGAATCCTATTTTTTTTTAAACAATTTGTTGAAAATTTGCAACAATTAATATCATAAAACTACCCAAGAACCAAACTGAAATGTGCCTTAAAACATTAGTTATTGTTCTTAATAAAATTAAAATATCCAAGTCCCTTTTCAAGGTGAGCCCTGGGCGTCTCTACTCTGCCTACCCTTTTCCGGCCCCCGATATGGATGAAAAAAACTAGGTTCGGTCAAGCAAATAGATCAGGATTCCCCCTTGAAGTAGTTTGTGGATTTGGCACCCGAGTTCGGAGATCCCGTAAGGGCCGGTCCCCATGGCGAGGGAAATACGGTATTTTTATCGTTTTGGGGTCGTGCACATGGCGAAGGGGGGGGGGGAGGGGCTTTTCTCTGTGTTTGGGAGAAAAAAACCCCCCCTCTTGCATTGACTTTTTCATATTCGCCCCAAAACCGGCGGAAAAATGAAATGTTTCTGTTTTTCGGACCGCCTGCGGGCAAAAAAAGTCCCGGCGGAAAATTGTGCAGTGAGGACCGCTGAAAAAGATTTTCCATAAAGGTCCACAAAAATTTGATAGAAGTTTACAATGGTTTTCAAAACCAAAAAACGTCTTAAAACTGCCAAAAACCCTTCTGTGGGGGCAGGGGCCCAACCCATAATTGTAAAAATGCAGCCTAATCAAAATTTCTTTTTAGCATATCCAGTGATTGTCAATCAGATTGAAAACTGGGGAATTTGGGGGCAGTTTTAAAACCTTGAACTTTCTGTCATGATCCCAAACCTTCATAAGCAATTTTTGAATGTGGCAGGGCAGAAAACCTTTCTGAATGAGGACAAAAGCCTTTAGAAATTCTGCTGCAAAAAAGAAGGTCTGTACAATGCTTAGGAAAATGGTACGTGTCAAAGTAACAGGAATGCCCAGGACTCTCAGAACATTGCCCGAGTATTACACGGCCTCCGCCCCTTGCTTCCACGTGCACCTTTGTCATCTTTCCCTAGCTAAGAAAAGCAAAAACAGCTACCCTTTCGTATAATGGAAATGTGATTCATCATGCTTGCCACCCCCTTTATCGCTCCATGCCCAGATCGATGCTAAAAAGCCCTGTGTGGCACGTTGGCAGGGGGACAGGGCTCAGCACGGTGACTATGCAGCGCAAGACGAAGCGTGTATACTGTATGTCTGACAGTGGCTCATGGGTTTGCTTTTTTTGCCTTGCACACGGGATCCGGGTTTTTCATATTTCTCAAAAAACTCTTAAAGAGTTGTTTTTTCCCCCTGTGCTGTGTGCATTTCCTTGATTTTATTTCATTTTTAAAAAAAAAACCACTGTTTAAATTTGGGGGTTTTTTGATTTTGATCCCCAATAGTGTCCAATGTGAATAAATTAAAACCTTTGGATTAAAATAGCATGTTTAAAAATTTTAAAAAAAATATAGCCGTTAAAAAAACCTATGGTAAAAAGAGCTTTTTGTTCGGGAGGCCGACGGGCTACCTTCTTTTCCTTAATTGCATAATGAGCCTTGGTCCCCTTTATGCGTTCACGGTTTCCATTCTCTAGAAAAGTTACAGGAAGCACCCAAATCATTGTTGGCTCCCCACAACTTGGGCCCCTTGACAAAGTTGATTTAAAGTCACTTGTGCCTAATATATTTCCCTCTTGACAAAAAATTAATCATTTTTATTAAATTTCTATGGTTGTGGCTTATTTTGTGGTTAATGATGTTACACAGATATATAATAAACCCACATTATTAATGTTATATTCTAGTTCAGTAGCAGTACTTGTCATAAAATGTTTACCAGAGTGGCTGTAATTTGAAGAATTCGTGGAATTTCAGGTGACCCAAAAGGGAAGGTAAAGACCTCCGGGGAGTTATGGGGAAAAATGTGCTTACTCCTTCCAGCTTCCGTGTTGAAACTTGTTTGGGCATAAAATAGTATGGCAATCAACAGAGTTTTCCAGCAGGCAGCAGGTGGAGACTAGCCAAGATCTAATTGGGGATCCCATGAAACCCAAGAGCCTCAGGGGGGCCATGGAAGATAACCCACTTGAGTAAAATTCCCAGCCATAAATCAGATTTTTTGCTATACTGACCCTACAACTAAATTTTTTTAAAATAGAAGAGAATTAAAAAACAAAAAAAAACACTTCCATCCCCGCAATGTTTGTGTTTGCCATCCAAAAAAAGATGTTTTATTCTCTTTTTTACACTTGTTTTTAATTTCACGGTAATTTTTTCTCAGAAAAAAGCCAAAAATTGTAAATCCCCAAAGTAAAAGGGGAATTTTTTAGAATATGGTTTGTTTTGTTAGATTATTAAATGGTTTTCGGAAATGTATCTTATGGCTTTTTTTTTGGATAGCCCATTTAAAATTTTTGGGGTTCTACGATAACCCCACGACCACTGAATAAGGTTAATGTCTAAGAACTTAAATAATGTTAAAAAAGGGGCCCCCCCCCCTCCATGTGCATTTTTTATACTTGACCTTATGTAGCCTGCTCAGGCCCAGGATCCGTGTGGTTCTAACCCTGCACTCGCATAGCTATGCTTTGTTTTAACCCTTCTGACAGATGGTCATAATAATAGGGGTTTTTTTAAAATTTGTTTTCCTCCTGCCTTTAAAAGCCAAACTTTTTTTTTTTTCCCCTACATAACCCAGAGGGGCTTTTATTTTTTGCGGGACAGTTGTACTCTCTAGCAGTGTTATTCATTTTACTATAGATTTTAGATATAGAACTATAAAATATAGAAGTGGGGCAAAATGTAAAAAAAACGTACTTCCCCCATGTTTGGGGGAGTTTTTTTTTTTTTTAAGGAGTTTATCTCGGTAAAAATATGGTTACCTGTTTTTACAGGTTGATTCACATCGGAATCCCAAAAATTAGGGTTTCCGTTAGTTTTGGCACTGTAAAAAATTTTCAAACATTTTATTTTTTTAAAATTTTGTCCCGGGGCGCCTTTTGTGGACCAATAACTTTTTTGTACAAACTTAGGGACTCAGTAAAGGTGCATTTTTTGCGGTTTGAATTGCGTTTTTTTATGCTAGCAGTTTGGAATGCATGCAACTTTTTTTCACTTTTATTCCAAAAAAAGCAATTTTGGCGTTTGGAAATTTTTTTTTTCTTGGTTTCACATAGGATACTTATGTTATTTTTATGATCGGACTTTTTCGGACGCGGCGTCCATATATATGTAACTTTTTTTTTTTTATTGTTTTTTTTTGTAAAAATGGGGAAAAGGTAGGTGATTTGAACTTTTAAAATTTTTTTTGTACTTTAAATTTTTTTTCTTTTTTTTTTTTTATTTAACATTGAGTCCCCTATGGGGCTTGAACAAGGGGGGGGCCCATCCCTTAAAAACGTTAAGGGTTTTTTAACAATGATTAACTATACAAAGATGGCGGTTTTCCCCACTTCCTGCCCATGGGGGGAAGTAAGGAAAAAGGGAACATGGCAGGACAGAGCCTTACAAGGGTCTACGCTGCCTGTTTTGCCCCTGGGAACTCAGCGTCTTATCGCTTACCCTTTTTAATTCAGTTAGACCCTGTCTAAAAGGGGGTTTAAACGCACAGGCGGGGGGGCGCCGCTTCCCCCGACTAAACCGGGGTGTTTCGCAATTTGTTCCCAAACCCGAGCGGCTGTAACGGGGGACGCGGCCCCCGTTTCGGAAAAACCGCTTACCCCCCTAGACATACTCATACGTCAAAAGGGCGGGAAGGGGTTGCACAGCACTAATTTTTTCCTTCATTCTATGCCGGGGATAAGCTCAAATTTCCTATTAGGTGAAGTGCACTACTAGGCACAAGTAAAAAATAAAGGGGAAGGGGGCCCCCCTTTTGTATCTTTCCCGATGAGCCGGATTTTTGGAGCCCCAACAGAATTGATGGCCTATTAAATCATGGTCCAAAAAACTTTTCTAAGGAATTCCAAATATAAATAAAAACTAACCAACATTCCTCATTCCCCATAAAAAATGAAACAAATTTTTTCCTAACACAGGGGTCCCTAATTTTACAATCCCTCACCATAAAAAATTTTTTCAACATACAAGGTCTCCCCGATTTTTTAGATATGTTTCCAGATAAAATGTCCCAAAAATGATCTAACCAAAAATCATGAAAATTTTAACTTAAAAAACCACCTGTATTAGTAAAGTGCATGCAGTGATTACGGTTAGTAGCCCTCTCTACAGTACATGTGAACTACATTTTTCTGTAATGCTCTGTACATGTTCTAGCATCAGCCACTCCTTTGGGCACCTGGTGAGGGCCCCATTTTTTCCTGGTACATTGCGTATAAAGTACACAACCAAAATAGAAAGTGATCTCCAGCTTCCAGCAGCTCTTTCTTGCTGTTATTTGTAATGACTTACTTTATCTGTATTAATTATCAGTATGACTTTTTTTCAACATTTTTTTTTTCATTATGGGGGCCTTTTCGGGGGGATTTTGGGGAATCAATTACTTTTTTTATAGATTTCGATTTCAAACATACAATGAATGGTTCAACATAAATATTCCGTCCCAAAAACCCAATTGTTTTGTTTTTGTGTTGTTTGGGAAGTCCCAACGTATAACATTTACCTGAATACAATATTTACCGGAATACATTTTGTACATTTTTAATGATAGAAAATCCCCCCTATGTCATTCTGTAGAAAGAATTCCATCTCCATCTTGATTTTTTGACGTCACGCCACAGGTCTATTTTTTTAAACGACACACCCATTTGTTTTTAAAGAGCCATTACTTTGGAAAATGTGCCAGTCACACTAACAGATGAAAAAATAAAATACAATCACAAAATGTGTAAAATAGTAAACCACAGAATCGGGGTCAAAAGTACAAAAATACATGCAGCCCATATTCAAACATACCCTAGAAATTTTTAAGCTCAGGATTATCAAGGGTTTTTCCCCAAATCTAAACAAAATTTTAAAATTTTTTTAAGATTTTGAAATCCCCCGTAAAGGTGACTCATACTGGCACTACACTACAAAACCGCCCATCATTATACCATCTAATTACTGACCTCAGCGGTCTCTGCTTACATGTATGGCCCATATGACTTCTATAACAAAAAGTACCTCATTAAGCAACCACCGCGGCTAACAGTCCATAGCAGGTGTCCCACCTACTGTTAACACTAATACAAATATGTATTGGACTGAAAATAATTCCCCCCCTTAGTTTATAGTTTTAATAATTCCTTTTTAATTTCACATAACATATGCACCAAATAGGGCAGACCAAGTTTTTTCAATAAAAAGCTTCACCCTTTCCCCACTGCGGTATCCAATAAAAGTAAATCTTTCCCGGGGGCATTAACACCTTTAAACGGGGGCATTAAAATTCGTTGGCATTCCTATCCCTTTTGGAGCTTGACAAAGGGGGAGCACCCCGAAACATCGCGCAGGCGCAGTAAGTTCCTACCATTGCTGAGAGGACGCAGTGAGTTCTGCCCGAGATACATTGTATCCATCTATACAAATGTTACGGCTGTTTGTATTTAAGAAGAGTTAAAGGAGTTGTCTCATTACAAGCTTTCAGCCTATCTCTGTGCCTGGCAGTTGAATTCAGGGGCGTGCTTCTTGTCTGCCTCTTCTCCTCCCTCTTCCCCCCTCCCCTCAGCACACAGAAAGCTCTCCTCCATAACTTCTATACAGCAGGAGGGGAAGGGGGGGGGGGGGGAGGGGGTTTGCTGCCCGAGTTAACCCTGTGTGTGCCTTCCTAGGTCTGCTGCAGGCTCCTGGATCAGCTGGATTGTTAGCTCCATGGAGACATAGAGAGAGGGCTGATCTATAAGTGTGGAGCCAGAGGTCTGTGAAGCTGTGTATGCTAATAGCAGAGCAGGGGGGATGCAAGTGTTCCTATACCCCCTGCTTAGCATACAAATCTGCACATCTCCAGCAACAAACAGACCCTGTCAGAACAGACACAGGCAGCTGTGAGGTGTTACTATACTCAGAATGTGTCACTAGTACAGCAGAGCATGAAGCGTTCACATGCCCCCCTGATCTGTATAGTATTAGAATAGTCACAGCTCCACAGACACATCAGGATTATAGTAACACACAGGGTCACTGCTGTCATATCTATTGATCAGCCTCACCTCTGCTCTTCTCAATCTGTGTAGAGAGCAGGAGGAAGCAGGCACACACAGGGTTAATCCAGGCAGCACAGACACAGAAGCCAGAGCCCTCCCCCTCCCTCCACTACAGAAGCATTCTGTGTGGGAGGGGCTCTCTGCTCTGACCTGTATTCAGAGGCTGATGAGTCGTACAGACCTGACAGCCAGTGAGATAAGGATCAACAGGTCAGCTGCTATGGAGAGTTGAGAAGCTGATGTACTACTACTAACAGGTCTAACTCAAACTCAGTAGGACATTTGTAATGAACATATATTGCAAAGCTGCTTGTATTTTGAAGATCTTTTAATTAAAACTCAATCATTGTAGCATGACAACCCCTTTAATACTTGTGCAGTCAAAAGGGATAGGAATCAGCCAAACGAAGGCTGATAATGCTCCCTGTGTAACGTTGTTAATGCTCCCGGTGAAAGACTGTACTCTTATTGGATACCGCAGTGAGTGAATGCGGTGAAGCTTTATATAGATGGAACATAGCTCTAGCCCTATTTGGTGCATATGTTGATTTGCAATGGAATATAAGAATTATTAGAAACCATAGAAGTATCCAAGAAGGGGTTATTTTCAGTCCAATATATATTTGCATACATGTATGGCCCATGTCTGCTGAGACTACTTTATGGTCAAGTGAGTGATGAGGACTTCTCATAAGCAGGATGATTTCTGTTTTTTTTTTGATAATTTTTTGGGGAGATAAATAATACCGAGGAACACAACTTGTGTTGACTAAGATCTTAGAACCATTTTAGTGTATTTTTTTGCTTTTAGATTCTGAAAATGACATTAGTTTTTAACCATCAAATCTGGTTAAAAAGATATATACATCTATACTTATTGTATTATACATGTAATGAATACCAATCTAAAGGTATGAAAAAACCCCAAAACAATTTCTGTGATTTCTTTAATGAAATGCAGGACATTCGAACTGGAGACTTAAAACTAATCTCCATCATTTTATATCCCATTGTCCCTACCTTTCTCATGGTTCTTTTTCCCCAAATTTTGATGCTTTTGTTAAAAAACGTATATAAAATTGATATATTCTCCAAAAATCACCAATTTAAATCCTTAGCTCTACTGTCCCAAACAAAAAGATCAGCAGAGCATCAGCAAAATTATAAGTATAATGTATACTAACATTAAATAATTGTCTGGGGAGTTTAGGAATTATTGTCTATACAGCAATTTTATGTGAAGCTATAACCGATTGTTTCCTTGCCTTAATTCCTTAATAAAGTACCTTATTGTTGTATATTCCCACTTGTTTGATATATTTAAATAGTGTTTACATTAATTTTCGCAAAGTTGAAACGGCACATTTTTTTAGGTGATATTTTTAATCATGCGATAATTTTGGTTAAAATCTGTGCAAACATCTATTTAAATCACCCTTTTTCGGCGCTTCCTGTAAATTTTGGGGGCCGCAAATCAGAACAAAAAAGGCAGGGTGAGATGTGTGTCAGTCATACTGGATGGTATGGTTGCGATTGGCTGAAAAAAACACATGACCCCGTTTTTTCATAGAACACTTTTCCCGTTCAGCCCCAGTGTCTCTCACCTTTAGAGCAAAGGACTGCCTCGCTTTTGTCCCAAAAACTCAGCGAAATTTTTATATTTCTTC
>JAODAL010086143.1:0-10350 GCA_025379985.1 Phyllomedusa bahiana
CATACATGCCGCCTATATCCCCATTTTTCCCCATGTATCAAATCCAGCAGTTATAACAACCATTTAAAATTTTTTTTATAGCGACAAATTTGGGGGTTGAAGAGTTAATTTCTACACTGTTCACAGAGTCTTAAAAAAGGCCCATAGAGAGATTTTTGTCCCTTTTTGGATTTTTCCTGCAGGTAATTTAACTGTTTTAACGTTTATAGTTTATATTAAGTTAGTTTAGTTTCTTCCGGGGATTTTTTTTTTCATGGTCTTTTTTAAAAAGATGAAGCCTCGGGCGGGAGCGCCCCCCGTGTGTTGTGGTTGTTAAGGGGGGTCTAAAAAAAGCCTACTGTTTATTATCTATGTTGGAATGAGAAATTTTCAAATAACACGAAAAGCCGTCCTTTGATAAAATAAATATAAATTTAAGAGAGTCCCGGCATCTCCCTTTTGAGATCAGTGATTTTTGATAAACTTCACCTTATTTCCAAAAGGTAATGAAAAAGTGGAAACAGGTCTAGAAGGAGGGGCACAGAGAAATGGAAGAAAGGGAGAAGGACAGGTCTAGGGGAGGGCACAGAGTAAAGGGAAGCAGGGACAGGTCTAGGAGGGGGAGCACAAATAATGGGAAGGCAGAGGAAGGTTAGGAGGGGGACACGATAATGGAGAAGGCAGGGAAGTTAAGAGGGGGGCCCCGATAATGGAAAGGGAGAGGAAATTTAAGGGGAGGGACAGAGTAGGGAAGGCAAAAGGTTAGGAGGAGGGACAGAGTAATGGGGGAGGGGCAGGGGGGACAGGTTAAAAAAGGAGGAGGAAAAAACACAGAGTAAGGAGAAGGAGAGGGCAGGCTAGGAGGAGGGGCACAGGTAATGGGGGGGGGAACAGGGGCCAGGGGGAGGGCCAGAGAATGGAAAGGCAGGGAAGGGCCCGGAGGAGGAGCACAGAGTAATGGAGAGGCAGAGGAAGGTTTGGAGGAGGGGCACAGGTAAGGAGAAGGCAAGGATAGGGCTAGGAGGAGGAGCAAGGTAATGGGGAAGGCAGAGGACGGTCTAGGGAGAAGCACAGAGTAAGGAGAAGGCAGAGGAAAGGTCTAGGAGGGGAGCAGAGAGTAATGGAGAAGATGGAGGACGGGTTTGGAGGTGGAGGGCAAGAGTAATGGAGAAGGAAAAGGGCAGGTCTAGGAGGGGGGACAGAAAATGGAAAAGGCAGAGGGGCAGGTCTAAGAGGAGGGGACAGAGTAATGGAAAGGAGAGGCAGTCAGGAGGAGGGGGCACATAGTAATGGAGAAAAGGGAGAAGACAGGTCAGGAGAAAAAACACAGAGTAAGGGGAAGGCAGAGGACAGGGGTAGGAGGAGGAGCACAGGTAATGGGAAGACAGAGGGAAGGTCAAGGGGAGGAGCACGAGTAAGGGAAAAGGCGAGGAAGGTCTAGCAGGGGGGCACGAGAAATGGGAAAGGAGAGGAAGGTCAGGAAGAGGGGCACAAGTAATGGGGAAGGGAGAGGAAGGGCTAGGGGAAGAGACAAAATAATGGAGAAGGAAGGACGGTCTAGAGGGAAGAGCACAAAATAATGGGGGAAAAAAGAGGAAGGTTAGGAGGTGGAGCACAGAGTAAAGGAGAAGGAAGAGGGCAGGTTAGAGGGGAGCCAGGTAATGGAGAATACGGGCAGTTAGAGGAGGATCAAAGAGTAATGGAGAAAGGGGAGGCCCAAATAGAAGGAGGAGCACAGAGTAAGGAGGGCAGGGAAAGGTCTAGGAGGAGGGGTACAGGAAGGAGAAGGAAGGACAAGTCAGAAGGGGGAGCCGGTAATGGAGAAGGCAGAGGACAAGGCTAGGAGGAGGAGCACAGAGTAATGGAGAAGGCAGAGGAAAGGTCTAGGAGGGGGGGTTTCGAGTAATGGAGAAGCAAGGACAGGTTTGGGGAGGAAAGAAAAATGTATAAGGTGGGGGAGAGGTTAGGAGGAGGAGCACAGAGTAATGGAGAAGGAGTGGACAGGTCTGGAGGGGGAGCCAGAGTAATTTGGGAAGGCAGAGGACGGCTAGGGGGAGGAGCAAAGAGTAAGTAGAAGCAGAGGAAGTTAGGAGGGGCACAGAGTAATGGAAAGGCGGGACAGGGCTAGGGGGAGAAGCACAGAGTAATGGAGAAAGGGAGGGACTGGTCTAGGAGGAGGGGCACAAGTTTGGGGAAGACGAGGACAGGTCTAGGGGGAAGACCAAAAAGAAAGGAGAAGGCAGAGGGCAGGTTTGGGAGAAGGAGACAGAGTAATGGGGAAGGCAGAGGACAGTCTAGAAAAAGGGGAAACACAGGGTAATGGAGAAGGTAGGCACAGGTCTAGGGGAGGAGCCAGATTAATGGAGAAGGAGAGGACAGGATTAGGAGGAGGAGGGCAAGGGGAATGAAAAAGGTGAGCACGGTTAGAGGGGGGCACGATAATGGGGAAGGCAAGGGGAAGGTTAGGAGGGGAGCACAGAGTAAAAGAGAAGAGGAGAAAAAGTTAGGAGGTGGGGAGCACCTTTGGGGGGGAAGGGCATAGAGTAATGGAGAAAAACAGAGGCAGGTCTAGATGGTGGGGAGCATAGAGTAATGGAGAATGCAAGGACATCGAGAAAAAAGGAGGACAAAGTGAATAAGAAGGTAGAGCACGGTCAGGAGGAGGGCCGATTTAAAAGAAGTCAGGGACAGGTTGGAGGGGGGGAGGAGCACAGGCAATGGAAAGGGGAGGAAGGGGGAGGACGAGACAGAGAATGGGAAAGGGAGAGGACGGTCAAGAAGGGAAAAGGAGACAGGGTAATGGAGAAGTAGAGCACAGGCCCAGAAGGAGGGGCATAGAGTAATGGAAAGGGGGGAGAGGTTAGGAGGAGGGGGCAAAGATAAAGGGGAAGGCAAGGGCAGGGCTAGAAGGAAAAACCAGAGAATGGGGGAAGGCAGAGGACAGGTCAAAGAGGGGAGGGGCACAAGTAATGGGGAAGGCAGGGGGACAGGTCAGGGGGGGCCAGGAAAGGAGGAGGCAGGAAAAGGTCAAGGAGGGGAGCACAGGTAATGGAGAAGCAGAGGACAGGCTAGGAGGGGGAGACAGAGTAATGGAGAAGGGAGGGACAGGTCTAGGAGGAGGAGCAGAGTAAAGGGGGATGGCAGAGAACGGTCTTGTGGAGGAGCACGGTAATGGGAAGACAGAAGAAGGTTTAAAAGGAAGAGCACAGGAAAAGGAAAGGCGAGGACAGGGTTTGGAGGAGGACACGAGTAATGGGGAAAGGGAGAGGCAGGCTAGAAGGGAAAACATGAGTAATGGAGAAGGCAGAGGCAGGGGCTAGGAGGGGGAGCAAAAGTAAAGGAGAAGGAAGGACAGGTCTAGAAGAGGGAAAGAGTAATGGGAAAGGGAGAGGGCGGTCAAGGAGGAGGAGGAGCACAGAGTAATGGGGAAGGAGATACAGGGCTGGAGGGGGAGACGAGTAATGGAAAGGCAGGGGACAGGTCTAGGGGGGAAAAGGGACAAAGTAAGGGGAAAAGGGAGAAAACGGTCTAGGGGTTTTAAGAACATGAGTAATGGGAATGCAGGGGGCAGTTCTAGAAAGGGGGAGGAGCACAGCATAATGCGAAGGGAGAGGACAGGGCTAGGAGGGGAGCACAGAGTAAGGAGAAGGAGGGATAGGTCTACAGGATCACACGGTTTAAGGAGAAGGCAGAGGACGGTCTAGGGGGAGGAGCACAAGTAAGGAGAGGCAGGGAAAGGTCAGGAGGGGGGAGCACGGTAATGGAAAGGGAAGGAAGGTCTAGAAGGAGGAGCACAAGGGAAAGGAGAAGCAGAGGATAGGTCTGGGATCACACAGAGTAATGGAGAAGGCAGAGGGGTCTAGGGGAGGAGCACGGTAATGGGGAAGGGAGAGGAAAAGGGCTAGGAAGGAGGAGCCAGAGTAAAGGGGAAGGCAGAGGGGAGGTCTAAAGGGCAGAAAAGAGTAATGGAGAAGGGAGAAAAGATTAGGAGGTGAAGGGCATAAGGGGAATGGAGAAGGCAGAGGAAAGGTCTAGGGGAGGAGGAGCACAGAATAATGGAGGAGGAGAGTAGGGGTAGGAGAAGGAGGGGCATGAGTAAGGAGAAGGGGAGAGAACAGGGGTTTTAGGGGAGCACAGAGTAATGGGGAAGGCAGGGATGGTCTAGGGGGAGGAGCCCAGAGTATGGGAAGGGAAGGACAGGTCTATGGGGAGGGCACAGAGTAATGGAAAGGCAGGGAAAGGTTAGGGGAGGGGGCACAGAGTATGGAGAAGGTGGGGGACAGGTTAGGGGGAGGAAAGAGTAAAGGAGAAAAGGGATTTGGAAAAGGTCTAGGGGGGGAGGGGCCCGAGAAAGGAGAAGGCAGAGGCAGGTCTAGGGGAAAGGGGCCGAGTAATGGGAACGGAGGAAAAGGGCAGCAGGAGGAGAAAAAAGGAAAGGAGAAGGAGAGGACAGGTCTAGGGGGAAAGGACAGAGTAAAGGAGAAGGAAGGGGACAGGTCTAGGGGGAGGACACAGAGTAATGGAGGGAAAGGCAAGGGGCAGGGCTAGGAGGGGAGCACAAATAATGGAGAGGCGGGCAGGTTAGGGGAGGGGCACAGGTAATGGAGAAGGCAGAGGCGGTCTAGGGGGGGGAAAAGGGACAGAGAAGGGGAAGGCAGAGGACAGGTTAGGGAAGGAGCCAAAAGTAATGGAGAAGGGAGAGGACAGGTTTGGGGGGAGGGCACAGAGTAAGGAGAAGATGGGGACAGGTCTAGGGGTGGGGACCAGGTAACAGAAGCAAGGGAAGGTTAGGAGGAGGAACAGAGTAATGGAAAAGATGGAGGACAGGGCTAGGGGTGGGGGGCACAGAGAAAAGGAGAAGGCAAGGGGGGCAGGGTTTGGGGAGGGGACAAGAGTAATGGGGAAGGGGGAGGTCCGTTCAGTGAAAACCAGGTGTCACAGTCCTAGGTTCGGGACAGGTCGTGAGTTTATGGGCCCGGGCAAAGTAGAATCTGTTCATTTTAGGTCCCTTTTACCATCTCTCTAATAGTGAGGGGGGGTTTGGGTAAGGGTGGGTGAACGATTCTAAACCCAAATGGAAATTGTTTAGAATTTTAGGAAAAAAACGGTTCTTGGGAAATCTGGGGGATTTGCAGAAACAACGTCTGTTTTATTGGTAAAATGGTGCGAAAAACATGGGGTGACATGGGGCAAGAATCTGGGAGGAAGAAAGGAGGGCCCCCATGACATGTGGGGTATTCTCCCTGAAGTCTAGGGTGGGTATTTTTGCCCTTTACGCCCGAATTCCATCTGGTTGTTTGTAGGGGTTTTAACCCAAGGCTTAAAGAAACTCTTGTTGTGGGGTAAAATTTTAAAAAAAAATTTGGGTGTCTTATTTTTTGGTCCCTAAAGCCTAAATTAATTTTGTTTTTTCTGTAGACTGTTTTATACCCAAGGGTTAATTTTTAAAGGGTGTTTGGGCTTTTTCATATACGATAAACTTTAAACGTAATTTTGAAAAAAAAAGTTGTCGCGGGGGGTTGGGGCTTACTGCGGGGGCAGGAAAAAACCTTTCCCCCAGTGGGAAAAAGGGATCCCGGGGTCAGGGGGAAAAGGGTATTTGGGGTGGAAAATTTGGGGGGTTTTAGGGGGGTTTCCCCCCCCGAGTTTGGGGTTGGGGGATGGTTTTAGGGTGCCCGGGAAGGGGGTGGGGGGGGTTTGGAGTGGGGGGGGAGTTTAAGGGGGCTGTCCCCCGGGGGGGGTGGAGAGGGGGGGGTTGGGGGGGGGCCCGAAAGGGGGCTGTTTTGTGGAGTTTTTTTGGGGGGGTGGGGGGGTTTTTTGGGGGGCCGAGTCCCCTTTTTAAAATGGGGGGGATGAGTAATTTTTGGCCCCCCCTGGGCGGGGGGAAGGGGTTTTTTGTTTGGGGGGGGGGGGGGTTGTGGGGGGGGGTTAATGGTAGGCCCCCCCCGGGGGGGGGGGGATCGGGTTTTAGGGAAAAATTTTTGGGGAGGGGCCCCCGGGGTTTCCCCCTAAAATTTTTTTTTCCTGGGGCCCAAAGGCGCGCCCCGGGAACACTGGGGAGCAAAATTTGGGTGTGTGGCCCCAAATTGCCGATTTTACAGTGGGGAAAATGTCCTGCCCGACCATGGTGGGGCCCGAGCGGGGGGTTGTGCGGGGGGGCCATCGTTACCCCCGGAGAAACTCGATTGTCCCCCAAAAGTGGAAGACTCCCTTGTCAAGATGAATCAGGCGTGGATGGCAAGGATTTCCCACATCCCTGAATTTATGCCAGATAGTACCTGAGCCTCCCCAAAACTTTGAAAATGAGTCTGGATTCTTTGGCTACCTGCCTTAGCTACTTTCTGTGCTGCACCCCCCTGATGCCACCATCTCTGCCCCGCTGTACATATCCACCCATCTTTACCAGGGAAATGGTAGCCACCCCCTCTCCACCCGTTCTTGTGCCCTCTGGGGGCTCCAGTTTTGCTGCCACCACAAATTTGCATTGTGCCACTTTGACCCATGCTGCTGCTTGCCTACCTCCACACTGTGTATTGTGCCACTCTTTTTCCTCCTTTATGCTGCCCTTTTTAATTTGTCATTGGCCCCTCTGTGGGGTCCTGAAGTTGCTGCCACCTCCACAATCTGTCATTGTGCCCCTCTGTGGGCTCCCGTGTTCGCCACCTCCAAATTTGTAATTTTTTGCCACTCTTTGGCTCCCCAGTTTCCTGCCACCTCCTCTTGGGGGATTTTGCCACTCTGGGGCCCTAGTTTTGCCCCCCCACCTTGAACGCCACCTTGGGGCCCCCGATTTCCCACCCCCAAAATTTTTAATTTTTGCCACCGTGGCTCCAAAAAAGGGCCACCCCATATGGTGAATTGGCCATCGTGCTCCCGAAAGTTTCTTTCCCCTTTCAGGTTTTTTCATTTTGCCCCCTGTGGGCTCCCCGATGTTTTTCCATCCCCCCAAACTGTATTTTTTGCCCCTCTGGGGCTCCCCTTTTTGCGCCACCTTTTCCGAATTTGTAATTGGGCCACCTTTGGGCCCGAAAGTTCTCCAAACCCCCATCTGTTGGGGTTGTGCCACTTGTGGGCTCCTGATGTTCTGCCCCCCTCCCAAAAGGTGTCCCCTTCGCCCTTTTGGGCCCCCGATGGGCCCCCCTCCGTTTTTTTAAAATTTTTTGCCACTCTGTTTGGGGCCCCCCCTGTTGCTCCCCCCCTCCCAATTGTATTGTGCCCCTCTGTTTGGGCCCTGAGGGCTGCCACCCCAATTGTTTGTGCCACTTGTGGGCTCCTGTTTTGTTTTCCACCCCCACAACGTTCATTTGTGCCCCTCTGTGGGGCTCCCGATGTTGCCCTGCCCACTCCTTCTTGGTTTCATTTGGCCACTCTGGGGCTCCGATGTTGCTCCACCCCCCTCTCTGTCATTGTGCCACTCGTGGGTCCGAGTTCTCCACCTCCTTACTCTGTCATTGTGCCACTCTGTGGGCTCCTATTTTTTTCACCTCCATACTGTGTGATTTTTGCCACTCTGTGGGCTCCCGATGTTGCTGTCACCTCCATACTGGTTTATTGTGCACTCTGTGGGCCCCCGTTTGTTTTGGGTCCACCTCCCCCAAAATTTGTAATTGTGCCCCTCGTGGGCTCCCCGATGTTTCGCCACCCCCTAGTGTGTTTTTGCCCCTGTGGCCATGGCTGCCATTTTGATTTGTTTTGTGCCACTCTGGGGCTCCCGATTTTGGTTTTCCCTTTCCCCAAACTGTTTTTGCCACTCTGTGGGCTCCATTTTGCTGCCATTCCCCTCTGTCTTTGGGCCCACTTTTGGGGGGCTCCGAGTTGGCCCCCCCCTTTACTCTGCATTGTGCACTCTGGGGCTCCGAGTTGCTGCCACCTCCTTACTCTGTATTGTCCACTCGTGGCCCCTTTTTTGCGTCACCCCATACTGGTGATTGTGCACTCTGGGGCCCCTGTGTTTTTTCCCACCTCCTCTGGGATTGTGCCCTCTGGGGCCCCCCTGATGTTGCGCCTCTCCTTAATCCATTGGCCACTCTGGGGGTCCGATGTTCGCCACCCCATACGGGGTGTTTGTCCAAAACCCGGGGTCCTATTTGCTGCCATCTCCTTAAAACGTCATTGTCTACCTGTGGCTCCTGAGTGCTGCCACTCCACACTCTGCATTGGCACTCTGGACACCATCTGCTCCCAACTGACCACTTTTTCATCAACACCCTGGGGTTTTCCCTAATCGTTTCCACCCCCGCAGTCTATAGTTCCCACTTTTTTTGGTTTTCCCCCTTCTTTTAACTGTCAAAGGAATAAAAGGTCGGGGTTGTTGATGATAGGAGCAAAAGCGGGGTGGATACCGAACACAGAAGACATGAAAATCCCCTTAATGGTCATCCGCTTTGGATCCTCCTTTTTGTTTTTGGCCTTGCAAACTGATGGGTTATTTACCGATGAAAGCAGACACTGACGGTGAAAGGAAGGCAAAATTATCAGAGACTCAAAGCAAAATTCGCCGACCCCCCTCCCACCATTTTTGGGGCCTCTACTTAACAGCTTTTAAAAAAAAGGTTCTGTATATTCGTGACGGTTTTAACTCTGCCTCATGGGGTTTACCCCTGCTTGACTCCCCTTCTGTCTTGATCGTGGTGGGTCCCGTAAACCCCTTCTGTTTCTTTGACGCATTTAAGGGTTTCTGACCCTCACTGTTCTTTCAAACTGGCCTGCCCTGACTTTATCAGGTGTGTTCCCCCTCAGTTATTTTTGGGCAGTTTCCCCCCGAAGGTCAGAAAGTGAAGTTGGGAAAAAGAATCTAAGAGCGGCGGTGTCGTGGTAAAATCATACTAAAAAACAGATTTTATTAAAACCAAAACCAAAACTCCTCGCATATTTGAGCATGGCACAAGGACAGAGCTGGTTTTTAACGTGATTCGCCGCAAATAATTTCGGTTCGAAAAGAATTTTGATGGAAATTTCGGTGAACTCGGCGAATCTAATTGTTTAGAAATTCGCCAATCTCTAGTTATGGGGTCTGTTATTGGAGTCCTCTATTATAGGTTCCTTCATTATCGGGTCTTCTGTTATAGGCTCCTCCATGATGGGGGCCCTCTTTTATAGGGTCCTTACCATGGGGTCTTACCTCCTTACTGAGCAGGTCCTCTCTCTTGTAGACAGTGCCCCAGGTGGCAATGCCGATGAGGACGATCTCTGAACCTTGCTGGTCTCCACTGAAATCTTGGATGGCCTCTCCCACTTGCTTCGTGACCCCAGCATGGGAACCTCCAGTGATGATCCAGGCTCCTGGAGGGGAAACACAGACATGAAGACTATCATCTCTGTTAGTCCAAATTATTAGACAGTGAGATGGCAGAAGATAGGACAAACTGGGGGTTATGTGAGGGCAGGACCCCATGAACTCTGGTGCCCTCATTGTAGACCTGAAAAAACTTTGAGACTCTCGGTTCACATATTTTGATCAAAAGATGTTTAAGCTGCCCACGACTTTCAACGTGATCTCAAAATCGGGCAGTCCTTCTTATGACAGCCTGTGAGAGTGGGCGGGGACAGAAACCCAAAATGGAACACCCCTTCCTTCCCATATAGGTTTTAAAAACAATGTACACCAAGTATAACGTAAATTTTTCTGCACACAAAAACATTTCTGAAAAAAACGTATGCAAACCTGGGTGCCACGGCAGGGCTGCGGCACACATTTAATTATAACAAAGTACACACAAAAGACCGCCGCCAGCGGCACATTTCTGCAAAAAGGGCAATACACTACGTGGAAATCCCTAAAGAAGCATTTATGCTATCTATCATACATGAAAAAACTTTTCTCTCTGAATAATGGAGGTCGGTGACCCAGTGAGAGGCCTGATTGGCTCGATTGAGAGGTAAAGAAAAGCATAGGGGTGCCCCGATTTTGAGATCACGTTGAAAGTCGCGTGCAGCTTAAACATCTTTTGATCAAAATATGTGAACCAAGAGTCTCAAAGTTTTTTCATGTATGATAGATAGCATAAATGCTTCTTTAGGGATTTCCACTCATTGTAGACCGTCACTAGCACAGCTATAATCCAAATATTACTAGGCATTTAGACAAGAGAGAACCAATCCCCTTTATATGAAAGATCCAATACCTCAGTATAATGTGACTGTGACAATCAGCAGAGCGAAGGATGATGGGAAACAATATGACTGGAGTACGGGCAACGTCATGGAGACAGGAGTGTTGATCTCAGAGTATTAACAGAATGTAGAGCCCAGGTAAGGTGGTAGAAACAGATGAAGGAAGTCAAATGGGAAGGTGTACTCCAGGACTGGAGCAAGAGTGCAAGATACAGGGATAGAGGCAGAGGCATCAGTGCAGTGTACAGGGTAGAGGCA
>JAODAL010086144.1:0-10350 GCA_025379985.1 Phyllomedusa bahiana
ATAAAGTATTTTTTGCACCATAAATAAACCCAATGGGGACTCAAAAATTTCTGTATTCAAAAATTTTAAAATGGAAAAGGTTGCCTCATGAAACAAAGCTGGACCCGCGCCCAAAGTGGAAAAAAAAAACACCTATTTTTGAAAAAAATAAGGGTTTTAAAAAAAGGTAAATTTTTTTTGCACCTATAAAAAAAACCTTGGGTTTAACCAAAAAAAAATTGCTGTATTCAAATTTTTTAATTTCCCAAGGTGCCAAAATTAAAACCCAAAGTTGGACTGCCCAAAAAAGGAAAAAAAAAAAAACCCAAACCCGAAATTTATAACGGGATTAAATAAAAGGGTTTTTTTTGGACCTATAAATAAACCCTTTGGGGGAAATACAAAATTTTCCCGTATTCAAAAATTTAAATGCAAGGTTTCCTCCCTGAAAAAAAAAACCCTTTTAAACCCTTCCCCCAAAAATTTGAAAAAAAAACCCCCTATTTGAAAATGTATTTTAAAAGGGGTAAAAAATAAGGTAATTTTTTTCACCCATAAATTTTCCCAAATCGGGGACTAAAAAAATTTTGTATTTTAAATTTTTTAAGTGCAAAAATTCCTCCAAAAGAACAAAGCTGGCCTTTCACCAAAAAAAAAAAAAAAAACACCCCATCTGGAAAAAATGTAAAAACGGGGTTTAAAAAAATTGAGTTTTGTGCTTTCAAAACCCGGGGGGTGGGGGTTTCAAAATTTGGGTGTATTAAAAATTAAAAAGTGCAAGGGGCCCTTCCCAAAGAACAAAAAAAGGAAATTTGGGGGGAAAGTGGAAAAAAAAACACCTATTGAAAAGTAAAAACGGGGTAAAAAAAAATTTAAATTTTGCAAACTAAAACAAATCAAAAAACCCCGGGGGTAAAATTAAAAAAAAATTGCTTATTTTAAAAATTTTAAATTTTCAAAAGGGGTTGGGGGCAATGAAAAAAAAGCTGGACTTCTCCCCAAAAAATGAAAAAAAAAAAAACCTATCTTTTTAAAATTTTAAAAGGATAATTTTAAAGGGATTTTTTTTAAACCCCATAAATTAAAACCCCTTTTGGGCCTTTTAAAAAAATTTCTTTTTAATTTTAAAATTTTTAAGTGCCCCAAAGGGGCCTCAAAGAACAAAGCCGGACTGGGCCCCCCAAAGTGGGAAAAAAAAAACCCAACTGGGAAAAGTTTTACGGGGGGGAAAAAAAAGGTATTTTTTTTCACTTCTTTTAAATACTTAGGTGACCCAAAAAAAAAGCTGTATTCCCAAAATTTTTAAAGTGCCCCAAGGGTTTCACAATGACAAAACTGGACTGCGCCAAAGTGAAAAAAAAACCTATCTGAAATGTATTTCGGATAATATAAGGTATTTTTGCCCCTATAAATAACCTTGCGGTGACTAAAAAATTGCTGTTTTTCAATTAAGTGCCAAGGTGGGCCTCAATAACACAGTGGACTGCGCCAAAGTGAAAAAAAACACCTATCTGAAATGTATACGGATTAATATAAGGTATTTTTTTGCACCTTAAATTAAAACTATGGTCGACTCAAAATTGATGTATTCAAATTTGAGTGCAAGGTGCCTAAATGAACGAAGTGGACTGCGCCAAGTGAAAAAAACACCTATCTGAAATTTCATACCGGATAATATATGTATTTCTTGAACCTATAAATTACACTTGCGGTGATACAAAAATTGCTGTATTAACTTGAAGTGCAGGTGCCTCATTCGAAAGTTGGACTGCGCCAAAGTGAAAAAAACCACCTTAGAAATGTATACGGTTAATATAAGGTATTTTTTGCAACTATAAATAAACTATGGTGATCTACAAAATTGGTGTATTCAAATTTAAGGCATGGTGCCTCAATGAAACAAGATGGATGAGCCAAAGGTGAAAAAAACACCTACCTTGAAATGTATGAGTATAATATAAGGTATTTTTTGCACCTATCAAATACACTTGCGGTGTCTACAAAATTGCTGTATTCAATATTTAAGTGCAAGGTGCCTCAAGGAACAATATTTGGACTGCGCAAAGTGAAACAAACACCTATCTGAAATGTATTCCGATAAAAAAAGTTTAGTTTTGCAGGCTATCAAATACACCGGCGGTGACTACAAAATAGCTATATTCAAATTTAAGTGCACAAGTGCCTCAATGAACAATGCTGGACTGCGCCAAAGGTGAACAAAACCTATCTGGAAAATGTTTACGGATATTATAAGGTTATTTTTCGCACTATAAATAAACCTTGGGTGACTACAAAATTGCTGTATTAAAATTTAAGTTCAAGGTAGCCTCAATGAACAAGCTGGATTGCGCCAAAGTGAAAAAACACCTATTGAAATGTATACGGCATAATATAAGTATTTTGTGTTACACCTATAAATAACCTATGTGACTACAAAAATTTGCTGGATTCAATTTAAGTGCAAGGGCCTCCAATGAAACAAAAGCTGGGAACTGCCACCAAAGTGAAAAAAAACACCCTGTTGAAATGTATACGGAGTAATATAACGGTTATTTTTTGAACCTATAAATACACCTCACGGTGGACTACAAATTGCTGTATTCAAATTTAAAGTGCAAGGGGCCTCAATGAACAAAGCTGGACTGCGCCAAAAGTGAAAAACAAAACCTATTCAGAAATGTTATACGGATAATATAAGGTATTTTTGCCACCTATAATTAAATCCTTATGGTGACTAACAATTTGCTGTATTCAAATTTAAGTGCCAGGTCTGCCTCAATGAACGAAAGACTGGACTGCAGCCAAAGTGAAAAAAAACACCTATCTGAAATTGTTTTCGGATTAATATAAGGTATTTCTTGCACCTATAAATACACTTGCGGTGACTACAAAATTGCTGTATTCAACGTGAAGTGCAAGGTGCCTCAATGAACAAATATGGACGGCGCCACAGTGAAAAAAAACACTATCTGAAATGTATACGGATACATAAATAGGTTATTTTTTGCACCTATAAAAAAACCAATGGTGACTACAAAATTGGCTGTATTTTAATTTAGTGCAAGGTGCCCAATGAACAAAGCTGGACAGAGCCAATGAAAAAAACACCTATCTGAAATGTATAGTGATAAATATAAGGTATTTTTTGCACCTATAACAATACTCTTGCAGTGACTTCAAAATTGCTGTATTCAAATTTAAGTGCAAGGTGCCTCAATGAACAAAATTGGACTGCGCCAAAGTAAAAAACACCGATCTGAAAAGTATACGGATAATAAAAATTGAGTTTTGCTGCTATCAAATACACCGGCGGTGACTACAAAATTGCTGTATTCAAATTTAAGTGCAAGGTGCCTCAATGAACAAAATTGGACTGCGCCAAAGTGAACAAACACCTATCTGAAATGTATACGGATAATAAAAGTTTAGTTTTGCAGCTATCAAATACACCGGCGGTGACTACAAAATTGCTGTATTCAAATTTAAGTGCAAAGTGCCTCAATGAACAAAGCTGGACTGCGCCAAAGTGAACAAACACCTATCTGAAATGTATACGGATAATAAAAGTTGAGTTTTGCAGCTATCAAATACACCGGCGGTGACTATAAAATTGCTGTATTCAAATTTAAGTGCATGGTGCCTCAATGAACAAAGATGGGACTGCCGGCCAAAGTGAAATGAACCCCTATCTGAAATGTATAAGGAAAATATAAGATATTTTGCACCTATAAATTACAACGGCGGTGGACTACAAAATTGCTGTATTCAAATTTAAGTGCAAGGTGCCTCAATGAACAAAGGGCTGGACTGCCGACAAAGTGAATGAACACCTATCTGAAATTGTATACGGATATATAAGATATTTTTTTGCACCTATCAAACTACATCGGCGGTGACTACAAAATTGCTGTATTCAATTTAAGTGGCAAGGTGCATCAATGAACCAAGTGGACTGCGCCAAAGTGAAAAAAAACACCTCATTGATAATGTTTACGATAAATATAAGGTATTTTTGGCACCTATAAATACACCTCCGGTGACTACAAAATTGCTGCATTCAAATTTTAAGTGCACAAAGTGCCTCAAGAAAAAAACTGGACTGCGCCAAAGTGAAACAATCACCTATTGAAATGTATACGGATAATAAAAGTTGAGTTTTGCAGCTATCAAATACACCAGCGGTGACTATAAAATTGCTGTATTCAAATTTAAGTGCAAGGTGCCTCAATGAACAAAGATGGACTGCGCCAAAGTGAATGAAACACTATCTGGAAATGTATGGCGTTAAATGTAAGGTATTTTTTGCACCCTATCAAATACACGGCGGTGACTCCAAAATTGCTGTATTCAAATTAAGTGCATGGTGCCTCAATGAACAAAGTGGACTGACGCAAGTGAAAAAAACACCTATCTTAAATGTATACGGATTATATAAGGTATTTTTTGCACCTATAAATAAACCTATGGTGACTACAAAATTGCTGTATTCAAATTTAAGTGCAAGGTGCCTCAATGAACAAAGCTGGACTGCGCCAAAGTGAAAAAAAACACCTATCTGATATGTATACGTATAAGTTATTTTTTGCACCTCTAATTACACTTGCGGTGACAACAAAATTGCTGTATTCAAATTTAAGTGCAAGGTGCCTCAATGAACAAAGCTGGCCTGCACCAAAGTGAAAAAACACCTATCTGAAATGTATACGGATAATAAAAATTGAGTTTTGCTGCTATCAAAAACACCGGCGGTGACTACAAAATTGCTGTATTCAAATTTAAGTGCAAGGTGCCTCAATGAACAAAATTGGACTGCGCCAAAATGAACAAACACCTATCTGAAATATATACGGATAATAAAAGTTTAGTTTTGCAGCTATACAAATTTTAACGGCGGTGATACAAAATTGCTGTATTCAAAATTAAGTGCAAAGTGCTTCAATGAACAAAGCTGGACTGCGACAAAGTGAACAAACACCTATCTGAAATGTATACGGATAATAAAAGTTGAGTTTTGCAGCTATCAAATACACCGGCGGTGACTACAAAATTGCTGTATTCAAATTTAAGTGCAAGGTGCCTCAATGAACAAAAGAGGAATGTGCCAATGAAAAAAAAAACCCATCTGAAATAGATACGGATAATATAAGGTATTTTTTGAAACCTATAAATACACCTGCGGTGACTACAAAATTGCTGTATTCAAAATTAAGTGCAAGGTGCCTCAATGATTAATGCTGGACTGCGCAAACAAAAAAAAAAGGTGAATAATACACAATATCTGAAATGTATCCGTATAATTAAGGTATTTTTGCAACCTATAAATAAACTTGCGGTGACTACAAAAATTGCTGTATTCAAATTTAAGTGCAAGGTGCCTCAATGAACAAAGCTGGCCTGCACCAAAGTGAAAAAACACCTATCTGAAATGTATACGGATAATAAAAATTGAGTTTTGCTGCTATCAAAAACACCGGAGGTGACTAAAAAAATTCTTTATTCAATTTAAGTGCAAAAGTGCCTCATGAACAAAAGCTGGACGGCCGCAAAAGTGAAACAAACCAACTATCTGAAATTGTATACGGATATTATAAAGTATTTCTTGAACCTATAAATGCACCTGCGGTGGACTTAAAAATTGCTGTATTCAAATTTAAGTGCAAGGTGCCTCAAGAACAAAGCTGGGACTTGCGCCAAAGTGAACAAACACCTATCATGAATTGTATACGGATAATAAAGTTGAGTTTTTGAAGCTATCCATAATACACCGGCGGTGACCACAAAATTGCTGTATTCAAAATTAAGTGCAAGGTACCTCAAATGAACAAAGCTGGACTGCGCCAAAGTGAAAAAACACTATCTGAAATTGTATACGGATTATAGGTATTTTTTGCACCTATAAAATACACTTGCAGGTGATACAAAAATTGCTGTATTCACAATTTAAGTGAAAGGTGCCTCAATGAACAAAGATGGACTTCGCCAAAGTGAAAAAAAAAAATATATGAAATGTATTCGGATAATATAAGGTATTTTTTGCACCTATAAATACACTTGCGGTGACTACAAAATTGTCGTATTCAAATTTAACTGCAAGGTGCCTCAATGAACAAAGCTGGCCTGCACCAAACTAAAAAACACCTATCTGAAATGTATACGGATAATAAAAATGAGCTTTTGCTGCTCATCAATTACACCGGCGGTGAATACAAATTGCTGTATTAAAATGTAAGTGCAAAGTGCCTCAATGAACAAAGCTGGACTGCGCCAAAGTGAACAAACACCTATCTGAAATGTATACGGATAATAAAAGTTGAGTTTTGCAGCTATCAAATACACCGGCGGTGACTACAAAATTGCTGTATTCAAATTTAAGTGCAAGGTGCCTCAATGAACAAAGATGGACTGCGCAATGCGAAAAAAACACTATCTGAAATGTATACGGATGATATAAGTATTTTTTGCAACTATAATAAAACATATGGTGACAACATAATTGCTGTATTCAAATTTAAGTGCAAGGTGCTCAATGAACAAAGCTGGACTGCGCCAAAAGGGAAAAAAACACCTATCTGAAATGTATACGAGATGATATAGGCTATTTTTTGCACCTATCAATAACCCTATGGTGACTACAAAAAATTGCTGTATTCAAATGTTAAGATGCAAGGTGCCTCAGCATGAACAAAGGCTGCGACTGCGCCAACGAGAACAAAACACCTATCTGAAATGAATACGGATAATATTAAGGTATATTTGTGCACTATATATTTCACTTGCGGTGCTACAAAATTGCGTATTCCAAATTTAACTGCAGGTGCCTCAATGAACCAAAGACGGACTGCGCCAAAGTGAAAAAAACTCCTATCTAAATGTATACGGATAATCATAAGGTATTTTTTGCACCTGTAAACTAAACCTTGGTGATACAAAATTGCTGTATTCCAAAATTTAAGTGCAAGTGCCATCAATGAACAAAGCTGAACTGCGCCAAGTGAAAAAAAATCCTATCCGGAAATATATAACAGGTATAAAGTTGAGTTTTGCAGCTATCAAAAAACACCTGCGGTGACTACAAAATAGCTGTATTCAAATTTAAGTGCAAGGTGCCTCAATGAACAAGCTGGACGCGCCAAGTGAAAAAAACACCTATCAGAAATGTTACGGATAATAAAAAGTAGGTTTTGCAGCTATATATACACTGGCGGTGACTACAAAATTGCTGTATTCAAATTTAAGTTGCAAAGGTGCCTCAATCGAACTATGCTGGACTGCGCCAATGTGGAAAAAAACACACTATCTGAAATGTATACGGATAATAAAAGTTGAGTTTTGCAGCTATAAATACACCGGCGGTGACTGCAGTTACTAGAAAAAGAATCTGTATCCGAATTAAGTTCAATGCTGCACACATACAGTAATATTTTACAACAGAAAAATGTTAATAAAAAACCCTTTTCCAAGCAGGGTCTAAAACAAAGTCTGGGCTGCACAATTTTACTCTCCTTTAAAGAGCTGTCCTGTCTGTCTGTCTGTGTTCTCGACCCGCAACCCCGGCGCCACCCCTTCCCCACGCGACCTGTAACAGGGCTAAATGCTCCTTTTAAAATTCTCTGACTAAGCTCTACTAATATCTGCAACTCTAATCTACCTAAGTTCTAATGTTCACAAGCTAAATGCATAGCTGTGTGTTAACAAAATAGAACAGTTTCGCTGAGCTGTTTTAACAGAGACCGAGCACACCTCCTACTCCTACGATTTCACAGACACACCACTGAGGACCAGAACAGGAAGGGTTGTTCTATGTAAAACACAGGTCCATGTGATTTTTCCAGCCTATCGCAACAGACCTCATCCCATGACGTCGCACACCCAGCTCACCCTGCTCTATCCTGTAAGTATTTGCTGGCCGCCAAAATGACAGGAAGCGCTGAAATGTCGCGATTTTATAGGATCTATGCGCAGATTTTCTCCTAAATTATCGCGTGATCGAATAAAATACGATCACCATAAAAAACGTGCGATTTCACTTGTCAATAATATCGCTCAAAACTACTCTCAAAACCATTGGTTATTTAAAAGAAAAGAACTACCTTCATTATTTAAAAAAAAAAATCTAATGAGAAATTTAAATAAAATCTATTTAATATATTGCATCTCTCAGCAAAATGAGTTATAATAAAAGTGATTGTTTCTAATTTTCATAACTAGAATTATTTAATATGGATACAGCAGCCCTGAGAAGTGTTAATTGGGATATTGAATTATTTGCATTTTAAACTTGCAATATATGGGAAACCTGCAGTTCTCAGACAGGAAAAAGTTTTTTTCTCAGTAACTGAATATAGTTATCTTTCCCAACTGCTGCAGGAGCTGACTAGAGGGAAGACCCTTTTGGACTTAATATTCAGTAAAAGACCTGACAGAGAAACAAAGGTTCAGGTTGGGGGGCACCTAGGAAATAGTGACCACAATATAATATATTTCCAATTATCTTTCAATAGAGTATTCTGTCGAGAACCCACAAAAACATTGAATTTCAGGAAGGCTTATTTTAATATGCTTAGAGAGGCCCTAAACCACATTGATTAGGATAATGTCTTAAAAAATAACAGAACAGATAATAAAGTGGGAGATTTTTTAAAACATCTTAAGCGCCCACTGTAAGAAGTACATACCTTATGAAAATAAAAATTATTGGAAAAAGGAAAACCCAATGTGGATCAACAGAGACATAAAGGAGGCAATAATTAACAAAAAGAGTTTAAGCTCCTTAAACAGGAGGGCAATGAGAAGGCCCTAAAAAGCTATGAGAATAAACTACATATAAATAATGACCCAAAGACTGCAAAGCTGGGAGAAAGGCCAGATTGTCAAAGAGAGTAAAACTAACACCAAAATATTGTGAATATTTACATTGAGTATAGACAAAAAGAAAAAACACAAAGGGGGCGCACAATCGTGAAATTTGTCACGAAGAAAAAAGTGTGAATTAAGGTGTAGATATGCTCACCTATTGAGGTCGTGCTACAATTTTAGAGGCACAATCCTCATATGCGTGTACAGGGCTTTTTGGGACCGTAGCCCTTGTCATGGCAGGCGCTGGTCAGATGCAGTTCAGCGCTCGGATGAACACTGAGTCCGTATGGAAGCAGGAGAAAAATTGGCGGACCCGGCGCACGTGGAATCTCGAAGAAAGCCAAGGATGCTGGCAGTAGTTTAAAATCGTCCTTTATTTCTAAAAAATGCAGGTGTGGTATGCCCTCGCACCATTAAAAACATCAGACTAAAATGTTCAACGCGTTTCTCGCTGTACACCAGCGCTTTTTCAAGGGTAATACAGAGATTTCAAAATACAAAGATATTTAAATGAACTGTTGTCTGTACATAGGTCAACTGAACAATCAATCATTACAACAAAGGGATTTGACTCGAGGGTTGGGCTGTCACTCAAGTGTCATCACTAGTTACATCAAGGGGAAAGAGATCGTACACATCAACCGGTGATTGGATGACTAGTACTTCAATCGAATTGCGTCAGTGTTAGCTGCGTTCCAGTCGCAAGAGGAGCAAGAATCTCTGATCAAGACAAAGGACCGCTAGCAAAATGTAAAAACTAGATAGTTACAATTAGTGTTGAGCGATTGCGTTGGCTATCGAGATCGATCGATAGTCGATAGTCGGCCGCTATCGATAAGGTTTTTCGATAGTGAGCGTCGATTATGAGCGATGACCATTAAAGTCTATGGGAGAGCAACAACACCTTCATTATTACACCCAAACAAGGCTGGAGAAGCTGAAATTAACATCCACAACAGTCAAATGGATACGTGCTACATCTTAGGCAACACACTTAGGTTATAAAAGTCACAGAAAAAAAGTCACAGACCATTCACTATCCCTGTCTTGTACCACAGCCTGACCTTAAACTGCATCACCACAATTGAAAAGTGCCAGAAGGCAGTATGATTTGAACCATCATCTTACTTGAACTGGACATTGAATATCCCTGTCCTGGGCCACAGCATGAGCCCCAAACCTGCATGACCCCCCACATTTAAAAAGTGCCGGAAAAAGGAGTCTTTCAACCACCATTTTAGTTTCACTGGACATTGACTATACCTGTCCTGGGCCCCCCAGGGCCGGAGTTACAGTGGGTGCGGTGAGAGCCCAGGCTGGCGTCCGTCATCTATTAACACACAGGTTAAAATGCCTGATGACGCCGCAACGAAAACTGTCGTGCTGAAGCAGAGTGCGGAAGCGGAAGTGTGAGAACTCCAGCCTTCCTCAGTACACAGTCAATACCTGGGTACGGGTTGTCCCTGTTGAGTGTGGACCCAATTTACTTTCACTTGGGGAAAAACTGGGGGTTAA
>JAODAL010086145.1:0-10350 GCA_025379985.1 Phyllomedusa bahiana
GATCATGATCCTTTTAAGGGGAAAACCACTAATACAGATTTAAATACAGCTCCATTAAAGGGTGTTTCCCTACCTGGCTATTTCACTTCCCAGCCCTTTTAAATCAACATGCCCAGGCCAGCCCTTGCTTTTAACAGTCATAATTTTTTCTTGACACAGTTTGAGTACTTGTTTTATGCAGGAGAAGCGTATTTGGAGGGTTTTGATTTCATTAAACTACGCATAATTTTAAAACTTTTTTGTATTTTTTTTTGCATTTGTTTTTTTAAATATTTTTTTTTTGACCATTCACATTTCACACTAATTAGTTTAAACTAGTTTATTATGGTCGTGGATACCTAAAGATTTCTTTTTTTTCCTTTTTTGTATGCACAATATTTTTTAATTAAATTTATTAAATATTTTTTATTTAGTTTTTCACATTTTTTTTTTTTTTTTAATCCCTTAGGTTTTTAACTTTTGTTATTTTTTCTTAAACTTAGGGGGGCATTATGAAATTTGGCTTTACATGCAAATTTCATGCGCAAAATAATGGCAGAAGTCCCCTGATTTATAAAACCCCGCTCTATGCAGGTCTAAATCAGGCCATTCTGCGCTTTTTTGAATTTTCTGGCTCGGGTAACCACTTTGAAGGGAAAACCCCCTGTTCAGCAGTAATGTGCCAAAAAACCAAATTAAGCTTCAAAAGATTCTTGGCCCCCCCTCCCCACCTCCCAAAACCCCCCTGAGATCAAAATCTTAAAAAGTCCCGAAGAAATCAAAATCGCCCAATAAGGCATTCTTCACATTTTAAAAATTTAGTGAACGGGGACCCCCGAATGGGGCTGAAAAATCCAAATTTTGGGCGCCCCCCCACCATAAATGTCGCCCTTTGTATTGTATTAGGGTACTCTTGTATTTCCTTAAGTTTTATGTCATTAATCGTGTCATATAACACAGGGAACCACGGGGTTGTCCTGACCCCCAGCTTATATACAGAAGCCCCAATTACTCTTTGCCCCAGGCTGACTGTATAGATGTTCCCCTTTGGACTGGGGTTTGTGACCCCATGGGGGCATGGAAATCCTTTTGATCAAGACCGGTCTGGACATGGGGCCTTTTTTTATTACAGACCGCAACAAAAAAGGTTTAAAAAGCGGGGATCGGGGGCTTTCCCCGTCCCTGCCGTTCACACCCAAAAGGAGGTCACTTTCAACTCTTGCCCAGTAGTTCAAGGGATGTCTGAAAAAAAATTTAAATAGCATTTGTATGATAGGGAAACTCCAAGCAAGATGCTGATGACTTTTTTTTGATGTAAACACATACATGGATGGTGATAAACTCCCATAGATCAGCAATAAATAATTTTTCAAGGCAACAACCTTTAGGGGTTTTTGAATGTTTATTCCCTTTTACTCCACCCCTAATAAGAAGTAATGTAAAATACACAATTATGAGGGCCAATTTCGGGCAAGAGTCGTTGATCCAGGGATTTATTTTGATTGCAAGATTTGAAGTTGAGAAAAAGGCTTTTTTTTTGCCTATTTCTGGATCAACACTGCAGGTTAATAAGCTGATGGACATACATCTTATTTGAGCCTTGTAGTCTATGCTACTTTGATATTGTGTTACTTCACCAATTGCTTATTAATGTGCATTGTCCTATTTTTTTTTTTTTTTCACAGAGGCCGAATGTCCATCTAGTGCTCTGATATTAGTGGTGGAAATCATGCGGATCATTTGTCTCATCATCCTGATCATTCTCTTAATCCTTGTAGTGAAGAAATCCTAAGATTGTTGTTATCTAAGTGCCTTCTAAATGCCCTTTACTGTAGCCCCACTTCACCGTTGGGTCCACTACCCCTGCTGTAGCCCAATGGAGCTATTTTCAGATTTTTGGGTTTCATTTAATTTCCCTTCCTTACATCAGCCATAACTTTTTATGTCTAAAGACAGAGCTTGTAATTTTCTATCTATAGATGTGAGAACTTGTTTTTTGCGGGACAATTCGGACAAATAATGCCATTAACTGTACCATATACTATAAAACCACTACTGGGAAACAAAAAAAAAATTCTTTGTGGGGTAGAATGTGAAAAAAAAAATCCCAATTGCGCCATTTTTTTGTGACTTTGGCTCTTATCGTGTTCTGTATAAACGACATGCTATCTGTATTCTGCCGGTTGGTACAATGATACTCATTTTTTATAGTTTTAGTTGTCTATTAGTACTTAACTTTACTGTGACCAATAACTTTTTGATTTTCTGTCTATACAATTGAGTGAGGACTTGTTTTCTTGCAGGCTATGTAGGCAATGTAGGGTTTATTAATAATTTTAGGGGTGGGAATTTTTTTCTGTTTCTACAGGATAGTTATGTGATGTTTTAAGAGACCGGACGTTTATGTAGGCAGTGACACCAATTATGTGTAATTTTAAATTTTTTTGATTATTTTATTTTTAAAATGGAAAAAAGTTGTTTTTTTAATTATTCTTTTTTACTGATTTTTTTATTTTTAAAACTTTTTTTTTACTGGTACATGTAGTCCATTTAAGGTATTTGACCACTAAGAGGGACGATCAATTGTTTACTGTACTGAAGTCTGAATATACAGGCAGTCCCCGGGTGACAAACGGGATAGGGACTGTAGGTTTGTCCCTAAGTTGAAATTGAATGTAAGTCGGAACAGGTAGATTTATTAAATGTACTTCCAGCCCAAAATTTTTTTTTAGTTTTGGATAGTGCAGGGTAGAGTTTTTACATTTGTTTTGCTGTCTGTGCCTTTTTTTTTTAGAAGATTTCACCTAATGTTCTGTATCTCATGTGCAGCTGTGGCATGCTGGCACTTGGTTATCATGGGGCGTGACTCAGTGTTGAATGTCAGCCACGCCCAAAAGTCTCCGTTTGTAACTAGGGGACGTATGTAAGTCGGAACGATGTAAGTCGGGGACTGCCTGTATTGCAGTACAGTGAACTACCATGGCTCTCCTATTATACTCTGTGGCAGGATATAACATACAGCTGAAGAGACTGTCCGTGCTCCAGGCCCACGGCAGCTGCCTGGATCCCGGCAAGGTTCGAGGCACAGCGAGTTTTATCCGGGGCCTGAGCCCCGAATAAAATAGCCTAGCGATGCCTCTGCTGTTTAGACTGAATGCAGGCCTTTGGTATGTAAACAGCTCTTACAAAATAAAACTGCATAGGGAGAGGACAGTGATATGTGGAGGGGGGAGGACACACTGGAGCCAGCATGAACAGTGAAGGGGGAATGATGTCATCCCCTTTCAGCTAAGAAACACCCAGCTGGGAGGGGAAGAAACGCCCCTGGATTTCAGGAAGTGAGAGCATCAAGCTTCAAGAGAACAGCCGAACTGATGAAGCGATACATCCCCTTTAAGACCAAAATAACACAACTGTATGTTGTTTTGCATTAGGGGTTAAATCAGGTTTTTATTGTACAATTTAATTTTTTCTTTGGATGCTGTCTTTTTTTCTTTCTTTTTTACATAATTATCAGTAATAGAAAAATCTTGAAATATTATACTTTTTAGGGCTTGTTCACACGGAGTTTTAACAGTGTTAACATCCACTTTTTAGACCCGTCTCTGGGTCCGTCAGAGAGATCGCGCTGCCTGTTTCCATAGCGCCGCTTGGGTCCGTCTTTGAAAGAATTGACATGCAATTCTTTCAAAGACGGAGCCGAGAGGCAGGAGGGAAACACGCAGCGGTGATCTCTCATGTGAACGCCGCTGCGTATTCCTCATAGACCGCAGTGATAAAGTCACTGCTAATTGTTAGATCCGTCTCTGGGTCAATCCGGTCGGTCCCAGAGACGGATCTAAAAAGCGGATGTTAACACGGAGTTAAAACGCCATGTGAAAAATTCCTTATACCATAGACTAGAGCAGTCACAGTAGGCTGACCCCTCTCTTCTGTAGCAAATCTGTCAGCTTTGCTTTATAAACTGGGACAGAATGTGCAGAGTCATCTCATTATTATTAACGAGTAAGCTATTGGCAGCTTCGCTGATGGTATGGATAAGTGAGGATAGTTCCACCATGCATGTATGATGCTCTGTATACTGCAATCCTTTCACTACCTTATCTTAAGGGAAGAGCTGTAGCCCTCCTCTTTCCTGGAGACTGTAATAACATTTCTCTGTCAATTGACTTAACTTTATCCAGGTGCCAAAAAATGCATACAATATGCTCTGCTATCTACACAGACAATACAGGGAGCGTATGTGTCCAACATGGCCGCTCCCAGTCAAGTTTCTATCTATCCCACACATTGCATTAGCCAGCATACAAAAAAAGAATCAACAAAGTCTTTAGTCGTATCTTAAAGGCTCAGGTATGGCACAACTCTGCCGCTAACATGTAGCCATCTTTCCCATTGATGATATAATGTATACCGGACCCGGACACTACATTCTCAAGCTGGGAACCACGCATGACAAAAACACTGCAAACATATATGGCACTGAAAAAATAGAAAAGCTATCACTGCAATAGAATTTTTCAGCTAATATATAACTTTATAATACATATGATTAAAATATAATATATAGTACACCCCCCATTGATAGTCCAAACAATGCCAAATGAACAATATATAATACACCTTGAGGGATAGCGGACAAGAAGGGATCAAAAATTGATCATCAGTCCAATCTGACAGCGGAGTCATCGCGGCTCCACTATAATGTACAGACTCCCCCCCAAAAAAATTTATGCATAACCTGTACACTCAAAAATGATAAGTTAAACAAAAATAATTTTGCAAAAAATAAGGAAAAAAGTCCCGACGCGTTTCCCCATCAATCTGAAGGTTCATCGGAGACAAAAAATGTACTGACATCAAGATGAAATAAAGACAGAAATATAGATAGAACCAAAACTTATAATAACAAAATGACATTAGGGATACGTAAAAGCGCACAGATACTTAGCTGCTGTCCAAGATGTATAATGGCAAGTGTGACACCCATGATGGAAGGAGGGTTCATATTGTTCATTTGGCATAGTTTGGACTATTAATGGGGGGTGTACTATATATTATATTTTGATCATGGGAACCACACATAGCTGACCTGACTCTCCAGGCTTACCTGACTCTCAGGCCTATTCATCTGGTAAGCAGATAAAAAATCTAGCTGGATTTGAAGACGGTTGCACTGAGCACGCCAGAACCTACACATGGACTGAACACCTCGGTCGAAGACAATATGTAAAGGGAGTCCATGTAGACAGAAGACTTGATGGAAGAAGTGAAGGGTAAGTTGAGGAGCAGAGGGCAGTCCAGGCAATTACACAAAATGAGACGTTTTGGAGAAATGGTCCATGACCACACAGATGACGATGTTGTTAGGAGAAGATGGAAGGTCCGTAATGAAATCCATGACGACATGTCCAGGGTATATGCGAGATGTGCATAGGTGTAACTTTAGGGGGGTACGGAGGGGACTGGTCCCCTCACTTTTTTCTGGGTGGGGGATGATCCTCCCACTTTTTAGCCACTTCAATAAAAAATAATCCATATGAAATCATGAGAATACGGTGAGTGGGGAGAGCAGAGCACAGAGGAGGAAGAAGTTAGCCCTTTGCCTCCTATATTTCTCTGCATCTTGGGGGACAGAGTAGGTGGCAGCCTCGAGTGTCAGTGCAGAGTTAGAGCAGCGCTGTTGGTAGAACAGGAGTCAGCAGGGGCTGCTTCACCCATCATAACGCTGCTCACAGTCCAGCACAATCTGTATCTGGGGCTGTATCTTTCCCTCCCCTCATATACCACTTACTCTATGCTCAGCCCTCATCAGAGAAGAAAAGCTCTTGCTGAATGCCAACTGCACCAGACTACAGGAGACCGGTAAGGAGGGGACAAGGGTACCAGCGTTGTGTGTGCATATGAGTAGGGTATATACTGTATATGTGAGATGTGTATATACACTGTACAGCCATGTGTCTAGCCATTTTACTTCTTCCCTACACTTACGCACCAGGGAAAATGAAAGTGAATGGTGCTGGCCCTGCAGCATTGTAGAAGTGTGGACTGCCCAGAGTGTACGTCTAAAACACCCGGCATATAGCAGAGTGCACAGTATACCCCTCTATATGCCCTGTGAACATACCTTAAGGGTACATTCATGCAGAAGATGTGAATGCTGTTTCCGGGGCAGATTCAGTGCTGGATCCGCCTCAGAACCAGCTTCCAATCCGGCAGGAAACTGATTTACTTTATACCCTATGTAAAATCTGTGTCGTCATTTAGATAACACTGATTTTACTTGAGTATTTTCAGCGTGTACTGTCAGCGCCTACAAAGAATTATTCAAGGCATTTTCCGCACTAACAGCACTAAAGGATAAGAGACAGAAATCTGCCTCAGGCAGTCTGGGTCGTTTGCTCATCTGAATTCTGTGTTTGTAAGCGCCGAATTTCCAACAAGCAAACGACAATATCAGTGCTGAAAAACCATCATGTGAGCTCACCATAAGTGTGTAGTGTGTCTGTGTTCAAAATATATACTGTGTATATACACCCACAATTTCTGGGGTACCTTGTCTAATGTAGTCTCTGGGATAAAGTGTGTAATGTAATAATCTCTGGGGTACAGTGTAATGTAATCTCTGGGGTATGGTGTAATGTATTCTCTATTGTACAGCATGTAATGTAATCTCTGGGGGATGGTGTAATATAATCTCTGTTGTACAGCATGTAATGTAGTCTCTGTGGTACGGTGAATAATGCAGTAATATCTGGGGTACAGTGTGTAAAGTAATCTCTGGGATACAGTGGGTAATGTAGTAATCTCTAGGGTACAATGGGTAACATAGTAATCTCTAGGGTACAGTGAGTAATGTAATATCTCATGTATGGTGTGTAATGTAATCTCTGTTGTACAGTGTGTAAAGTAATCTCTGGGATACAGTGGGTAACGTAATAATCTCTAGGGTACAGTGAGTAATATAATCTCTCATGTATGGTGTGTAATGTAATCTCTGAAGTACAGTGTGTAATGTAATTCATTTCTAGCGTTCAGTGTGTAATATAATACATTACAGTGAATTATATTATTTCTTGAGTACAATGTGCAAATCATTTCTAAGGTTCAGTTAGTAATGTAATTTCTATGTCTACCATGTGTAATTTAATTCATATCTGGGGTGCAGTGAGTGATGTCATTTCTGGTGTATGGTATGCAATAAAATACATTTTAGGGTACAGTATGTGGCATAAGTGATTCCTAGAAGTACAGTGAGTGGGTTATTTTATTTTCCTCATTCTGTTGTGTTTATAACAAATTTAATGGAGAAGTGATGGGGATGGGAGGGGTTAAGCGAAATTTGCTTTATGGCGCAACATTTTTTATTTCCATCTAGAGGGGGAAATATTATAGGTGGGCTGGTGTGGTTTCATTGTCAGGGCTGCTTTTTAGTCCAAGTCCGGCTCTAAACTTCAGTATTTAGAGAGCCACTCATAACCTTACGGATTGCACCAAAAGTGTTTGCCATAAGGACTCCGCCCGGACCTGCTGGGGGAGCTCACAGCACTCCCTCAGACCTCCTAGCTGGGTTAGGTGGGGCCACTTCACTGCAGAGAGAGGAGAGAAGAGACGGGAAGGGAAGTGAAGGGGAAGGTGAGTGAAGAAGGGATGGAGGGAGGGATAGGAAGATAGGGGATGAGAGGAAAAATTGGTCCCCCACACTTTTTGAACGAAAGTTACGCCCCTGGAGATGTGCAAGGGTTGAATCAGACTGGCAGGTTTAAGGCGTGGGATCTTGTTGCGGGCATAAATGACACATGTGAGCATACTCTTTAACATCTTAAAAGAGATTAGGCCTACAATAATAACGAGATAAAAGACAACATGATTTTCGGATTCCAGGGTGGCCAGCCAGTAAAATAGAATGTCCCCATTCCAAGATCTTCAGGCATAAGGCAGGGCGCACATAAGTCTTCTACGGTGGGATACATTGGAGGTCAGTGGGAGCCGCAGAAATCAAATGTTCAGGAGGAACAATGTGCTGAAGAACAGGATCGAGTTCTACAGTAGCCGATGCCTGGAAGAGGGCTTCCGCCTTTATATTTTTATCCACTGGTCTGAAGTGTAGCAGACAGTTGAATCGGACAAAAAAAAGGGACCATCTGACTTGCCATGAATTTAAGCGCTGAGAAGTTTGCAGATACATTAGGCTCTTGTGATCCGTGCAGATATTAATTGGATAGCGGGCCCCTTCCAAAAGATGTCGCCACTCTTTTAAAGCCAATTTAATGGCCAGTAATTTGCGGTCCCCAATTATAATTCTTCTCCGCAGGGGAAAAAAATCTGTGGAATAGCCACCTGAGGAGCTGGTCAAAGCAAGAACAGGTGAGGGTTTCAAGAAAGGCTTAACCACTTACTACTAGTGTTGAGCGATTTTTATTGACAATCAGTTGAAATCTCCTAGGGATAGGACCTGCGTTCTGCCTGTGGCCAAACAGCTCAGCGAAATTAGTCTATTTCTGCACAGAGAAACCTCTACTATTAGCTGTGATCCTTCCAATTTAGTTAGATTAGGAATTTGAACATTTTATGTAGTTAGCTAGAGAATTTTAAAGCAGAATCTACCACTGTAAATTCACGGCGGTGGGAGCGGGGGGGGGGGGGTGCGGGCGAACACAGACAAGCTCTATCTATAAAGAACACTGGATAAAGTTCACCAAGACTTAGTGTAGACATTGTAGTGGAATATCTTTATTATTAACAGTTTGCTATTGAAATAATTCCTGGATATTGGGCAGCCTGAACTTATATTGGATAAACATAATTTCTAGTAACTGCAGGTCTCTTTGTTAGCTGCAAAACTCCACTTTTATTATCAGTATACATTTCAGATAGGTGTTCAATTTTACCCATTACACCTGTGACTGTTGATATATCCACCTTGCACTTAAATTACAAACCAGCAATCTTGTAGTCAGCACAGGTTGTTTGTTGCCAAAAATACCGTGTATCGTACGAAAACATCACAGTTACGTGTTTTTTGACTTTTGCGCACCCAGCACTGTTCATTGACGCAGCATCTACGTAAATCTTAAAACAGCAATTCTATATTCACCACGGTGAATTGAAAGGTGCAAAAAATACAGTTTATTATATCAAAACATAACAGTTACGTGTTTTTTGACTTTTGCGCACCCATCACTGTTCATTGACGCAGCATCTACGTAAATCTTAAAACAGCAATTCTATATTCACCACAGGTGAATTGAAAGGTGCAAAAAATACCGTTTATTATATCATAACTGTTCAGTTACGTGTTTTTTGACTTTTGCGCACCCAGCACTGTTCATTGACGCAGCATCTACGTAAATCTTAAAACAGCACTTCTATAGTCACACCAGGTGAGTTGAAGGGTGCAAAAATACAGTTTTATTATTTCAAAATATATACAGTTACGTGTTTTTTGACTTTTGCGCACCCAGCACTGTTCATTGACGCAGCTTCTCGTATATCTTATAACAGCAATTCTATATTTACCACATGTGAATTGAAAGGTGCAAAAATACAGTTTATTATATCAAAAATAAACAGTTACGATGTTTTTTGACTTTTGCGCACCCAGCACTGTTCATATGACGCTGCATCTACGTAAATCTTAAAACAGCAATTCTATATCACCACAGGTGAATTGAAAGGTGCAAAAAATACCGTTTATTATATCAAACATAACAGATACGTGTTTTTTGGACTTTTGCCAGTCCAGATTTGTTGATAGACACCTTGCAGTAAAATTTGAATCCAGCAATTTTGTTTTGATTAGAGGGATTTGAGAATAGCTGTGATTTGCCGTCTTTTAATAAGAGACTTTCCAAAACTATTCCATACCTTCTCAAATTTTTATATTTCTGAACATGGAGCGAAATGCAGGTGGTAAGCGAGCAAAGAGGGGGGGTAGCACATGGAGGTAGAGGTAGAAGGTGCTCCTTCCAGTGCTGGTGACAACACGCATGCCAGCGGATCGTCAGTTGCAGGACCGTCAGGCCTGTCATAGCTGGGTCAGGGCCTGTGAATCTAAGTAACGAACATCGTCGCCAATCTGTCCTTCAGTGGTTAATGCAACCTGCATCTAGCAGTCTTACCTCCTCGTCCTCGCAGTCACGGCCACAAATGTCGTCATCAGCATCATCAGCATCTGTCCAACATGAAGCAGCCCAAATGTCAACTCGTGTACACACCACTGTGGATAATACATATTCTGAATACCACTTTGAGGACAAAATGCAGTTGGGGTCAGAAGGGATGTTAAGATAAGAGGCCAAAAAGGGTGATTTTTTTTGCTCTGACCGCCCCTTACGTGCCATCAAGGGGTGAAGGGAAACCGGGCAATCC
>JAODAL010086146.1:0-10349 GCA_025379985.1 Phyllomedusa bahiana
AAAAACCTTTCCTGACTCATGATTGCGGGTTTTGAAATTTTAAAGTGAAAGGGTGGAAAATTTTCAACACCCACGGGTTGAAATGGGTAAAATTGAACACCTATCGAAATGTATACTGAAAATAAAATTTGGAGTTTTGCACTAAAAAAGAGCCCCTGCAGTTCCCAAAGAAATGATGTTTTTTAACCAAAATAATTCGGGCTGCCCAAAAACCCGGGAAAATTTAAATAGAAAACTTTTTAATAATAAAATATTCCACAACAAATTCTACACTAAGTTTTGGGTTTGAATTTTATCCATTTTTCTTTATAGATAGAGTTTGCCCTTGTTTCCCCCCCGGGCCCCCCCCCCCCCCCCCCCCCCCGCTCCCACCCCCCGTAAAATTTACAGGGTTAAAATTCTGCTTTAAAAAAATTTCTCTAGCAAAACTACATAAAATTTTTAAAACCCTAATCAAAACAAAATTTTGGAAGGATCACAGCTAATAGTAGAGGTTTTTTCTCTGTGCAAAAAAGCCAAAATTTCCCGCTGAGCGGGTTTGGCCACGGGCCAGAAGGGCGGGTCCATCCCAATGAGACCTGAGAGACACTGAGGCTGAAACAGGAAACGCTTTTCTAAATAAAACAGGTAAATTTTATTTTTCCAGCCAATGCCACCAAAACACATCCCACCCATGACGTCGAAACACACATCTCCCCCCTGCCCCTATCTGAAATCTTTTTGTTTGGCCCCCAAAAAATTAACAGGAACCCCGCCGAAAAAGGCGCAATCTTAAAAAGATAAAGCCCAAAATTTTTAACCCTTTAAAATTATCACATAATCGGGAAATTTTTTCGATCCCCAAAAAACCTTTTGCCGTTTTCCCCAAACTTTGCCCGATAAAAATCGCTAAACACTATCAGCAAGGTCTCCATTTCCTGCTTTTTAAACTCTCAAATTTGGGTGGGTGGGGGGAAAAAGTCCCTGAGTTTTTTTTTTTTACCGGGTTTCCAGGAGGTGGCCCCCCCTTAACGTTTGTTCTTTTTTGATGGCCTTAAGGGCGAGGACCCATGATGGAGGAAATGAGCTCCAAGCATTTCATGTGAGAGCTGGACCTTTGTTTCCCAAGCCCGGGGTCGAGGGGCACTAGCAAACTGATTTTTCCTCACCCTTCCCCTCCTCCCCTAAAATTCGCGCCAACCCCCTTTTCCCAACCCAGGGACGCCCGTAACTTGGGTGTCTAGAATACCTCCCCCCTCCTCCGCTCCCTCCGGCACAGCTTCAACCAGCCCTGCCCTTTGCCTGAGATGATGCCCCCCTGAACGGGATGCGCCACCTTGCCTACCTTGGCCCCCGGGAACCATTTCCCCTAATAAAGGACCGTTTAAATTTTGTAAAATTGGGTGGGGCCTTGTGGATTTGACGGAGAGGAAGGCTCCCGGTCCGCACTGTTCCGTCCCCCCCTCCGTCGCGGCGGGACCTGTTTTTCCCAGATTGTCCAATAAATAAATTCCAGAACTAAGACCACCACAATGCCCCATCCCGGGCCCAAGGGCTTTGACCCCGCACTGACCCATTTTGGTGGCTTTTTCCCAAAAACTGGCAGGATGGGGGCAGAGCTCTTTCACCCTCCCCTCCACTCTCGGGGCTCAACATCCCGAGGCCCCCACCGCTGCTTGTCAGGCCAGTGTCATTTTCGTACTGCGAAAGGGCTTTGCGCTCGGCCAAAAATGCGGGAAGCATGTGGAGGATGGAATTCCCAGCGGTTGCCACGCCCCAACAATGAGAGGGTTGACGGGGGGGGGCCGGGAGCTACGCTGCAAACTACCCAGGCGGGAAAAAAAAAGGGTGCAAAAGGGGAATTTGGCAACTTGGGACTTGGGCCCTTCCCTTTTTAAAGCAGGCGCCCCAGACCCGGGTAGCTCTTTAGAAATTTCGGGACGAAAAGGGTTTTCCAAAACATGTCCAGGGAAGGGTTTGTGCTCCACCCCTACCGATTTTGGGGGCGGCCACAGATTTCCCCCCGTTTTTCCACACCCCCCCTTCCCTGGCAAAAAAGGTTTTTTGTCACCCATGGGGGCGGCTCCGGGCTCTCATTGTGGAGGCCCCACACTCCTGACCTGTGTGGGGACGGTCTCCAAGACAGTTTAATTGAAACCCAAGCGGGTTTCTCGGGCACGATGCCCCCAAGGCCCTTTGGGGGGGAAAAAAACCCTCCCCACCCCTGCTTTTTGAAGAGCGGGGCGCCGGGGCCCTAAAGGGGCCCCCCGGAAACCCCCCAAAGAGACATCCACCCCTCACCCAGTGGCTGCCCACAGAGATTTTTGGGCGGCCTTGGCTGGTTTACTAGCCCAAATGTGTCGGTGGTGAAAAAGGACTTTTCCCCGGCCACAGATGAGACAAGCCTTGAAATTTTAGATGACACTGGCGGGCCGGGGGCAGAGGCGGTTTTTTTCGGGCAAAGAAAGGGCCGCTGGGCATTGGTATTGGGGGCGGGGCCCAAGGGCCATGACGTGGCGGAACCCATCTGGGCCCCCCAACGGAAAGGCAACTTTTTTCCAAAGGGGGCCAAAAAAGCCCGGCAATCCCGACTTTTCGGGTTTTGGGGGTTTTGGGAAATTTTTTGGGGTTAAAGTGTTTCTTCTGCCCAAAAAACCGGGAAGACAGAAGGCTTCCCTGCTAGCCCGGGGGCCGCTGTATGGGGGGCGGGTTTAAACAAACGGGGGGAGGAATAGGGAGGAGGGGTTTCTCTTTTGGGTGCGGTGGTTCCGGTGCAAACGGGGGAAAGGCTAAGGGGGAGGCTGATCCCTATCATGACTCTGAGAGCAGGCGGGCTGGGGCCCTGCTTGGGGTGGCGGAGGGGGCGGAACAGAGGGGGGAACAGTGGGTTAGGGGGCCCGGGGGCGCGGTTTTGGCCCTTTTTTTGGGCCAAAGGGGTTTTCCTCCTTTTTCCACTCATGCATTCGCTGAAATGTGACAAAACATTTTGGGGGTGGGTTTAAACACCAAAGGTTTTCCCTCTACATTTTTTCCCGGCATAGGGGGCATATACACCCGCGGGTGAATCAGAGGCTTGCTCAAAAAAAGACCCAGGCTTGAGAGGCCCCTGGACCTTTTTAAAACGGCGAAAACGGGGACGGGGTTTGGGGCTGACCGTGGCGGGGGGTAATCAAATTAGGGGGACTTTCCGCCCCCCTTTCCCTCCCTTTTTAAAGGGGGAAACCCCCGTACTGACACTACCCCACGTCTTCCCCCCTCGTCCAGGATGAAGTGCTCTAAAGCAAATTCTGCTGAAAAGAAAAGGATGGATCCGCAATGTCGTCATAAATCATCATCCACAGGTACTTCGTCGTCCTGACATTCCCGCATCCAGGACCTTTCGGGGAAAAAGCAAGGGGGACTGCAAGGCTTGCCGACCCCCCCGGGAAATTTTTTGGCCGATTGACCGGGTTTTTCCCTTTTCCTCCCTGATGGCATCAAAAACCCGGGGGTCCCGAGCCGAAAAATCCCCTCTTTTGGCCCCTTGACTTTTAAAAAATTCCTTCTGACCCCAAACCCCATTTTGCCCTCAAAAGAGGTCTTTAGGGAAAATTTGGAAATTTTCCACAGTTGGGGGGTACACGAGTTTTACATTTTGGGGGGTGCTTCATGTTGGAAAAGGATGCTGATTTTTGGGGGATGACAAAATTTTTTTGGCCCCGGGCTGGGGGGACGAAAGGGGGTAAGCCCGCTGGATCAGGTTTCAATTTAAACCCCTGAAAACAGATTGGCCCAAAGCTTTCGTTACGAGAAATTTACAAAGGGGCCCCGACCCAGCGATGACAGGCCCCGACGGTCCTGCAAATGACGTCCCTCATGCAAGTTGTTTGCCAGCACTTGGGGAAAGGGGCAACCCTCTCTTTTTACCTCTACCCCCCCCCTGCCTAAACCCCCCCCTTTGTCGCTTTCCACCTTTAAATTTTGCTCCATGTTCAGAAAAAATTAAAAAATTTTAAAAAGGTTGGGAAAAGGTTTTTTGGGAAAATCTCTTTTAAAAAAATGGAAATCACAGCAATTTTCAAATTTCCCCCAAAAAAAAAAAAAAAATTGCTGGATTCAAATTTTTCTGCAAAGTAAACTATCAACAAAACCCTTTACTGAACCCAAAAGTGAAAAAAAAAAACCTGTCTGAAAAAGGGAATTTCGGATATTAAAAGGTTTTTTGGCACCCTTTTAATTCACATTGGGGACTAAAAATTTTCTGTATTCACAATTAAAATGCAAATTTGCTTTTATCAAAAAAAGCTGGCCTGCGCCAAAGGAAAAAACACGTATCAAATTTTATTTTTAATAATAAAAATTTTTTGGGACCTTTTTTAATTTACCTGTGGTGAAATACAAAATTACTGTATTCAATTTAAGTGCAAGGTGCCTCAAAGAACAAAGGTAGGTTTCGCCAAAAGTGAAAAAAAAACGTAAACTGTATTGTATTCTAAAAAAAAGGGGAAATTTTTTGGGGACCTATCAAATTTACCTGTGGTGACCCACAAAATTGCTGAATTCAAATTTTAACGGGAAAGTAATCTATCAACCCAAAAAGGCCTGCCCCCAAAGTGAAAAAAAAACGTATCTTTAAATGTATTTTGGATAATAAAGGTATTTTTGGGACCTTTTCAATTCACCTGTGGGGACTACAAAATTCTCTAAATTTACATTTTAAATGGGAAGGGGCCCCTTTATGAAAAAAGCTGTAGTGCGCCCAAATGAAAAAAAAAACTAAACTGTAAAAGGGAATTTGGATAATAAAATTTTTTTTTTGGGGACTTATCAATTTACCTGTGGGGACTACAAATTCTGTATTCACATTTTAACACAAAGGATCTCTATCAACAAAGCTGGCCTGCCCCCAAATGAAAAAAAAATATCTAAATGTATTCGGATATAATGGTATTTTTTTTTCAACCTTTCAATTCACCTGTGGTGCCCACAAAATTGCTGTATTCACATTTAAGGCAAGGTGCCTCAATGGGAAAAAAGCTGTAAAGCCCAAAGGAAAAAACCGTATGTGAAATGTATTCGGAAAATTAAAAGGTGTTTTTTTGGGACCCATCAACCTGTGGGGGCACAAAATTTTTCTGGATTTTTAATTTAACTGCAAAAAGGGGCTATATCAACAAAGCTGGAATGGGGAAAATTGAAAAAAAACACCTATCTGAAATGTAACTGATTTAAATTAAAAGTGGGGTTTGCACCCCAAAAAAAAGACCTGCAGTTTTTTAGAAAAGATGGTTCCTAAAATAAGTTCAGGAGCCCCAAAATTTCCCGGGAAAAAATTTCAATAGAAAACTTTTTAAAAATAAAAGCTAATTTCAGTGCAATGTCTACACTAAGTCTTGGTTTAACTATATCCATTTTTCTTTTTAGAGCCCTTTTTTTGTTCGGGCCCGCCCCCCCCCCCCGTGTCCCCCCCGTTTACTTTACCGCGGTAAACCCCCTTTTAAAAATTTTCTACCCCAACTGCATAAAAAAATTTTTCCCAAACTCTGATTTTTAACTAAAATTGTAAGGATTTACAGGGTAACAGTAGAGCCTTTTTCTGTAAGAAATTGAAAATTTCGCTGAGCTTTTACACGGGAGAGCGTACGTCCTAAATGCTATAGACCTGAGAGACACTGATCAGGGAAAAGGAAGGTCTGTTCTATTAAAACTTAGGTCATGTGATTTTTCCCCCCGCCAACGCCAAACCCTACACATCCCATTTAAGTGACGTCGCACACACATCTCCCCCCCTCTCTAATTTTGTACTATTTGCTGGCCGCCAAAAGACAAGGAAATGCCGGGAAAAATTTGGGGCGAAATTAATAGAATGCAAAGATTTTAACCTAAATTATCGCATGATCTAAAAATTTCGATCAACATAAAAACTGTGCCGATTTCAACTTTGTCGATAATACTCGCTCAACACTAGCTATGGCCTCTGCACCACTATACAGTAAGGACAAACTATTGGAGGAGAGTGGGCAGCAAAGAGGTGGAGAAGACATACACTGCTTCTTGCAGAAGCAGGCAAGTAGTGATGAGGAGAGTGGCATGGGGAGTTATGTTGTGAATGGTCAGGCTCTGTACAGCGACACCGTTGAGGAGGACAAACACTAATCGATGTAGCCGATCAACTTGGGAGCCAGATGAAGAAAGTAAGACTGGGACAAGGTATTCTGGTGCCCTAGTTAAATAAGGCATAAAGTGCCCCCCAAATAGAAAATTCAGCCCACACCATGCCTCCTTGTGACCCCTTTTCTGCCTGGAATGAAGTGGTGCCCTAGGCGGTCGCCTACCCTCGACTACCCATTGCCTCGGCCCTGGAAGCATTCAGTTTTTTCTACATTAAGTTTTAGGAGACGGGAGGAGAAGAAGGAGGATTTGGACGGCAGACAATCTAGGATCTTGGACAGTAGAGAGTTAATGTTTGGGCCGGAGATGTAAAGTTGGGTATCATCAGCATTCAGGTGGTATTGGAAGCCATGTGATGCTATGAGCTGACCCAGACCAAGAGTGTAGAAGGGCTTCATCATTATCATTGGGAGACAAGAGTGGCAGCTTGCGTGTCAGGCAGTGGCGCAGCCCGCAATTCGGTAGTGCGGCCGGGAGTCAGCAGGGTGGCAGAAGGGAGGTTGGGAGTGAAAAGACCACGATTTAGACCACCCACTTTGCAGGTCCCAGAAAGTAGTGGCACAGGGGCTCACCAGGGCAGTGGCGGTAACAGTCAGTCAGTGCGGAGCAATGCTGATAAAATCACCTACTCGGCGGTGTGGCGTTTTTTTGACAAGACACCAGAGCAGGCGAATAGAGATGGGCGAATTGATTCTAACGAAGTGAAATTTGTTTAGAATTTCAGGAAAATTTTGATTCTGAACAAAGTCGAAGTTTGGGGTGATTCGCGGGAACAAAGCGTGTTTTTAATTGATAAAATGGCTGCGAGCACATGGCGTTACATGGCGCAAAGAAGTCTGGGAGGAAGAAAGGCGTAGCCTAAATGACATGTGCAGAGATGAAGCCAATTAGAGACCGGCGGGATTCTGTGAAGTCCCCGCACTATATAAGTCTGGGCGCGACACTGGCAGTTCACACTGCTTTCACTGTGCTGTGTAGGGAAGCTGCTGTTGCTGCTCATGATATCTCATACTAAAGAACTAACTTTTATACAGCGATTTTTTGGGGGGTATCACAGCTTGTCTCAGAGACTGCTTCTCTTACGTTCTAATTCTGATTTTGTGGGGTATTGGAATTGAAGTCCAGTGTGCGTCCAATTCAGTTGAATATACATTTTAATGCTATCTGCTCAGTTCTTGAGCACGTTGAATATCCAAGGGTTATCTAAGCCTGTTGCTGTTGTATTCAGTTAAAGAAACAGCATTTTTTACAAATCTGAATACCACATTTAATTTTTGGTTGCTCATTTCTATTTGCAAAATTTAGATCCAGGGGTTAATTAATCGTTGTTCTGCTGTTGTGGTCACTAAAAGATACTGTGTTTTTTTCAACACCAAAGAAGAAATTTTTGCCTGTAGCATAATTCATATCCGAAGGTTAATTAAAAAGTTTTTCTGTTGTTGTGTTCCGTAAAATACACACCGTTTGAACACGCTACAAAGCTGGTAATTGTTGGCAGCACATTTCTTTTGCGCAATTTACATCCAAGGGTTAACTAAGTAATTTTCTGCAGTTGTATTCTACATTGTTTTTCACCGCCAAAGAAGAAATTTTGGCTGTAGCATAATTCATACCAAAGTTAATTACAGTGATGAGCTTACTCACAAACTCATCAGTCATACATACGTCAATTATCAGCCGAACCCCCATAGGCGATAATAGAAAAATCGCCCCATGACCATTTAAAGTCTATGGAGAGGAAAACACTTTTATTCTACGCCAAAAAGGTCGGAAGAGCTGGGAAATTTAAATCCAAAAACAGAAGCTGGGTACGTCCAATCTTTGGCCAACCACTTAGGTTTTAAAAGTTCACAGAAAAAAAGTCCAGACCATTCCTACCCCCGGCTTGTACCACAGCATGACCCCCTTTAAAAATCAAGACCCACAAAATTTTCAAAATTCCCGAAGGCAGTATTGTTTGAACCATCATTTTAAATTGAAATGGGCATTGAAATTTTTCCCCCGTCCTGGGAAACCCGCATGAGCCCCAAACCTCATGACCCCAGATAAAAGTGCCGGAAAAAGTAGTCTTTTAACCACCATTTTTGTTGAATTTGGGCATTGACTTTTACCTGTCTTGGGCCGTAATGACCATTATACCTTCCCCCAACCACAGATTAAAAAAGTGACGGAAAAAGGGGTCTTTAACCACCAATTTTTGTTGAACTGGCATTGACTAACCCGTCATTTCCACAGCAGAACCTCAAACCTCATGACCCACAGATTAAAAAAGTGCCGGAAAAAAAAATTTTTTAACCACCTTTTTATTTTAACTGGACATTGATATATTTTTGGGACCGCGAAATGACCCCCAAAAGCGGGCTGCCCCAATTAAAAAGTGCAAAAAAAAGTGCCCTTTCAACCAAATTTTCACTTAAACGGAATTGAAAAAACCTGTGGCTGCGCAGACCCAAAACCCCAAAAAGGGTGCCCTTATGGACCATCACAAAAAAATTTATCAATAAGAATAAACATATTAAAAAAACCATTTTCCTTTTCGCTGCTGTAGAGCTATTCCCTTCAGGGTGACATTTTCCCCCGGGGGCTTTAGAATGTGAAGCAAATAAAAACGATGTCCCCAGTAGGTAACGGGCCTGTCTAAAAATCCTGCATTCGGAAATTTTAAATGATAAAGGGCGGGTGGAGGCGTAAACTGGATCACGCAGGTTCAGCTGGAAAAGGCCGACTTACAGGGGGTGTGGTGAAAAAGGGGCGGCGTCCATATCTATTAACAGCGGTTTTTCAGCTAGCATGCCCGATTTTACAGTGGTGCGGTGAGGCCGCGGGCAGGCGCCCGTCACCTTTAACATGGAAAAAAAAGCCCTTGTAGCAGCATCAAAAAACAGTCTGCTAAAGCTGGTGCGGAACGGAAGTGTGAGCAAAGACATCCACCCTTCCTCAGTACACATCAAGAGGGTTTTGTGCTAGAAAAATTTTTCTCCCTCTACGGAGCGCTTGCCCCCCGTATGACTGCGGGAACCAATTGAACTTCACTTGGAGTTGTTTGGGTTTTTTGGGCCCCGCTCCTTTTTTAAAACCCAAGGTCCCCTTTTTTCCCTTTGGCTTTCTTTTTCTCTTTTTACTCAAGTTTTTGGGGGAAATTGTCTCTGTTTTTGGGGGTGGCGAATGTGCTCCATACACCTTGTTTTCCTAAATAACCTAAAACGTTCAAGTCTTCCTGTACCCCCCTTGTACAATTAGGGGAAATACTTTTTCAGCCTTTTTTGTACATGCAATTTTTTTAGTGTTTTTTAAATTTTAGAAAACAAATTTTTAAAATTTGGATGGGAATCCCCCCACGTCTTTGTTTTTTTTTTTTTTTTTTAAATTGTATTAAAAAAGAGTTTGCATACAAAGGGGTTTCTAGCATGTTTTAAAAAAACTTGCAAAAAAAAAGTTTATTTTGCCAAAATGTGTCCATTCAAAATTGTTTACCCTTTTTCCTGTTTTTGACAGACCATGACCCTTGAGCCACTCTTGACAAAATTTTGAAAAACAAAATGTTTTGTTTAGAAACAAATTTTTTTTCAAAAGGGGCCTGTAGAATAGCTGCATTTTACAGAAAAAATGCCCCCAAAAAATTTAAAAAAATGACCCTTGAGCCACTCTTGAAAATTGTGAAGAAAAAAATGTCTGTTGAAACCATATTTTTTTTTTATAATAGGGCCTGTAAATTTTTGGGGTTGTTTTTAAAACACATGGGCCCAAAAAAAATTTTAAAAAAGACTTCTCAGTCCACTGTTAAAAAAAATTGTGAGGGAGAAATGCCACCCTTGAAGCCCAAATTTTGTTTCCCCAAAAGGAAACCCTGATTTTTTATTTTGTATTTTTCACACAAAAATGGGCCCCAAAAAATTTAAAAAATATGACTTCTCAGCCACTATTTAAAAAATTTTGGGGTTTGGGGAAAGGGCCCCTTAGAAGCCCACATTTCTGTTTTCCCAAAGGGGGAAATTATAGCTGTATCTCACAGCAAACATGACCCCCAAAACCATTGACAATGCGGAAAATTTCTAACCCAAATAAAAGTAAGTAAATGAAATTTTGTTTTGTCAAGGGAAAACCTTTGGGGTTTTTCCGTCTCCACACCCCAAAACCCCGCAAAAAGATTCTTTTGGGAACTGAGAATAAAAAAAATTGGGAAATAAGAAAAAAGTCATTTTAAAAAAAAAAAGTTACAA
>JAODAL010086147.1:0-10349 GCA_025379985.1 Phyllomedusa bahiana
CCGGGGGGTTTCCCCAGCGCTCACGTACACGCCCCCGGCTGCTGGAGGAAGGTGGGGGGGTCGGAGCAGTACCAGCTCCATCAGCAGCAACCTAAGTCTGGAGTCACTGATGAGAAGCTTCCTTCACCCGCCTAGTGAAGAGGGCAGTCGCCAGCAGCAGCAGCGGCAGGACCTGGAGCAGTCCCTGAACCAACAGGTGGTGGCCAACTTGGACAGCACTCTGCCACCCCAGTTAGATGTTCCGCAGGACTATTAGGCAGAAAAAACTGTATGTGTGGCCGCAACTTGCCGAGTTTGCAGTGGAGAAGCTGTCCTGCCCGGCCAGTAGTGTAGCATCAGAGCGGGTGTTCAGTGCAGCGAGGGCCATCGTTACCCCAAGGAGAACCCACTTGTCCACCGGAAATGTGGAACGACTGACCTTTGTCAAGAATAATCAGGCATGGATCGGCCAGGATTTCCACACACCAATGCCTTAGGCGTCAGACTACATCAGCCATGACGGCTCACCCAAACTTTGAGAAATGAGTCTGGGTTCAAACTACCTGCCAGCCACTATTCTGATGCCGCCACCCGCCTGATGCCACACATCTGTTGACAGTTTCTCCATCTGCCACCAACCATCTTTACCAGGGACTGGTATTGCCACCCACCTCCACACTCTGTCATTGTGCCACTCTATGACCTCATGCTGCTGCTGCTGTTGCTGGTGCCGTGACATCCACACTGTGTCATTGTGCCACTCTCTGACATCATGCTGCTGCTGATGTTGTTGCTGCTGCAGTCACCACCACACCCTGTCATTGTTCTACTCTCTGACCTCATGCTGTTGATACTGCCATCACCTCCACTCTCTGTCATTGTGCCACTCTGTGGCCTACTCCTGTTTGTGCCACCTCCACACTCTGTCATTGTGCCACTGTCTGACCTCATGCTGCTGCTGTGGCTGCTGCCGTGACCTCCACACTCTGTCATTGTGCCACTCTGTGGCCTACTCCTGTTGGTGCCACCTCCAGAATGTCATTGTGCCACTGTCTGACCTCATGCTGCTGCTTCTGCTGCCGTGACCTCTACACTCTGTCATTGTGCCACTTTGTGGCCTACTCCTGTTTTTGCCACCTCCAGAATGTCATTGTGCCACTGTCTGACCTCATGATGCTGCTGTTGCTCCTGCCATGAACTCCACACTCTGTCATTTTGCCACTCTGTGGCCTACTTCTGTTTTTGCCACCTCCAGAATGTCATTGTGCCACTGTCTGACCTCATGCTGCTGCTGTGGCTGCTGCCATGACCTACACACTGTGTCATTGTGCCACTGTCTGACCTCATGCTGCTGCTGTGGCTGCTGCCATGACCTCCACACTCTGTCATTGTGCCACTCTGTGGCCTACTCCTGTTTTTGCCACCTCCAGAATGTCATTGTGCCACTGTCTGACCTCATGCTGCTGCTGTGGCTGCTGCCGTGACCTACACACTTTGTCATTGTGCCACTGTCTGACCTCATGCTGCTGCTGTTGCTCCTGCCATGACCTCCACACTCTGTCATTTTGCCACTCTGTGGCCTACTCCTGTTTTTGCCACCTCCAGAATGTCATTGTGCCACTGTCTGACCTCATGCTGCTGCTGTGGCTGCTGCCGTGACCTACACACTCTGTCATTGTGCCACTGTCTGACCTCATGCTGCTGCTGTGGCTGCTGCGGTAACCTCCACACTATGTCATTGTGCCACTCTGTGGCCTACTCCAGTTTTTGCCACCTCCAGAATGTCATTGTGCCACTGTCTGACCTCAGGCTGCTGCTGTGGCTGCTGCTATGACCTACACACTGTGTCATTGTGCCACTCTGTGCCCTACTACTGTTTTGCCACCTCCAGAATGTCATTGTGCCACTGTCTGACCTCATGCTGCTGCTGTGGCTGCTGCCGTAACCTACACACTCTGTCATTGTGACACTGTCTGACCTCATGCCTACTCTGTTGCTGCTGCCGTGACCTACACACCTTCATGGCAACTGTCTGACTCATCTGTTGCTGTAGTGCTGCGACCTACACATTGTCATTGTGCCACTCTCTGCCTCATGCTGCTGCTGTGGCTGCTGCCGTGACCTAAACACTTGTCTCTGTCCCTGTGTGGCCTACTCCGTTTTGCCCCTCCAGAATGTCCATTGTGCCATGTCTGACCTCCTGCTGCTGTGGCTGCTGCCGTGACCTACACACTCTGTCATTGTGCCACTGTCTGACCTCATGCTGTTGCTGTAGCTGCTGCCGTGACCTACACACTCTGTCATTGTGCCATTGTCGGACCTCATGCTGCTGCTGTGGCTGCTGCCGTGACCTAAACACTGTGTCATTGTGCCACTGTGTGGCCTACTCCTGTTTTTGCCACCTCCAGAATGTCATTGTGCCACTGTCTGACCTCATCCTGCTGCTGTGGCTGCTGGCGTGACCTACACACTGTGTCATAGTGCCGCTCTTTGGCCTACTCCTGTTTTTGCCACCTCCAGAATGTCATTGTTCCACTGTCTGACCTCATGCTGCTGCTGTGGCTGCTGCCGTAACCTACACACTCTGTCCTTGTGCCACTGTCTGACCTCATGCTGCTGCTGTGGCTGCTGCCGTGACCTACACACTGTGTCATTGTGCCACTGTGTGGCCTACTCCTGTTTTTGCCACCTCCAAAATGTCATTGTGCCACTGCCTGACCTCATGCTGCTGCTGTGGCTGCTGGTGTGACCTACACACTGTGTCATTGTGCCACTCTGTGGCCTACTCCTGTTTTTGCCACCTCCAGAATGTCATTTTGCCATTCTCTGACCTCATGCTGCTGTGGCTGCTGCCATCCCCTCCACACTCTGTCACTGTGCCATTCTGTGCCCTACTGATGTTGCCACCTGAGCCCTCAGCTTATTTATTTCCAGCTGGCGCTGCCATGACTTTATCAGGCTACATTCCGCTTCAGTTTTTTGGTCAGTTTTGCCCTCTTAAGTGCCCAGGGAATTTTATAGTGAAGCGATTCTAAGAGCGGAGGCAGTCATATCCGTGTCATACTAAAACACAACATTGTATGAAGACCAAACCAAGCTCCCTCTGCATATTTAAGCATGGCACAACGTTCTACAGCACCCTACACGCTCTGTGTAGCCTGGAAATAGCTGTTTTTTAATGCGATTCATCCCGAAGTAATTCAGACTGAAACTAATTTTGTCAGAAAATTTGGCGAAGTCGGCGAATCAAATTTTTGAGAAATTCGCCCATCTCTAAATACAATTATAATAATAAGCAGTACAATACTGTCTCCTCTAAACTCCCCAAATCTAAAGTCTCTCAATCTTAAGTCTCCACACTTAAAAAAAGACACACTTATAAAGAAAACACACTCGTTGTCTCTGTCGTGTGGACTTTTTGCGACGCATTTAAGCTTCAACCAATCTGCATGATCTTTTATTCTCTATGACTGATGCTACGTGCCTGATATTTAATAGATACTTTTCTGCTGTCTTGAGAGATCAATGTATATTTTTTGTTTTATTAGTTGATGCTTTGAAAACTCAAATAAAATATTTGTTAAAAAAAAGATCATTGTCAGTTCCAAGAGTTACCAAGCATAGGTGTCATGTCAAGGGAGGTGCAGTGAACCCTAACTGGAACCCAGCCCACTGTCACTACCTACTTGACGAGCTGCCCTAGATGGGCGACTGGGCGACAGTGCTGGGGTCGTCAGGTGGAAGAAATGTCGAACAGTCAGGGTCAGAAACAGAATGGTAACATAAGGTCACAAATCAGAAACCAAGAGAGTAAACGGAAAATGCGCCAAAGGGTCAAAACAAGGTCGGGAGCATGGTAACAAATCAGGAAGCAAGCTGAAGTCAGGAAATAAGCCAAGGTCAGGATAACGGGAGAAGCAAACTAACAGAAAACAGGTAATATACACAGCCAGGAAATATCACAGGTAAAGCTTAAGACTTCAGCAGGTTTTAAATGGAGTACGCGGACACCACCCCCATAGCTGAATGGAGCAGTCTCCGGGCCCTCCGATTGGCTTGTGTGACAGGCCCTCTGTCCAGAGTTACTGGAAACCTGTCAATAAAAGGATCTCAAGCAGCCTGTCTCTCTGGGTGTGGACCCAAACCAGGAGATGCAGGTGCAGAGGATTGCTCCCTAGACACTGGTAGATGAGCAGGTAAATGCACATTAACAACAGGTCTGTCAGATTCTCTTCAGCTGTGCTCCTCAGCCCAGATTCTTTAGCCAATCGAATTTGAAAAGATCTGGGGTTTTTTTTGTTATTTTAACCCATTTGATTGTATGCTGTTCTGCACATTTTATGTATGTATGTTATTCTGTAGTTTTTGTAATTAAGCATTATGCCTGTATATTAAAGCTTAAAACTTTAATAGTTTTGTCTGTTGTTGCATGTGACTGGTGGTAAAAAGTTATTTTTAGTTCCTTTCTAGAAAATGAAATTTGGTGGCAGTATATATGTTGATGGGTTTGTGTACCGTTTTTCTACATTCAAGATGGATTGTGCCCTACAGATCCCTCTGCATGTGATTTTCCCTGGCGCATAACTGAGGTTTGCAGTGGGATCTAATTCTGTCTCTATTGTGTGCCCTCCATATTCCCACCTTGTGTCCCTGTCTCATAACACTGAGAGTTTAAGTATAATGGTAAAATAAAAAGTGCATGGTATAGTTACTCCTTTTAGTGAATCCTTGCTTGCTAGAATGGTTTCAAAAGATAAAGTCATCAAAGAATTTCAGTTGTAGCTGATAATTAACCCATGCAGCAAGTATTACATAACAATGCAGCACCATTACAGGGCAAATTAAGCAATAGACAGTTCCTGTTACTTTTAAAAGCACCATAACATTTTGTTTAAAACTAACCTGTTTCCCAAAAAATGAGACAGTGTCTTCTATTACTTTTTGCTCCTAAAAACGTGCTATCTTTTATTTTCAGGGGATGACTTATTTTTCAATCAACAAGAATTCACATTTATTGTTGAACAAAATTTCTACATTTATTAAACTACTGTAGCCCTATCATCACAAACCTCAGCATTACCAACCAACCGTTGAATTCTATCAAGAATTTCTTGGAACTCTTACCACTCCCGGTATTTAGGAACAAAAAGCAACATTTATTCAAAGACAGTCATGTAATCATCTTCTGGAACATCATCATAACTCTCTCTGAATTTCATGGTGAATTTCTTGTAAATCCATTTTTTTTTTAGAATCATTGGCCCCAAGCTCTCATGTGTAGCAATAGCACTTTCCTTAAATAAGCGCCTCTTGTCAAGGTAGCCTTCCACACAAGGTAAGACTTAGGCCTCGTTCACACGGCTTATTTGGGCGCTGATTTCAGCCATACTGCACGACGTATTTGCGCTGCAGTACGGCTGAAATCCATCCCAGTCATTACGGTAATCCACAGTTCTCATAGAGAACTATGGATTCCGTCTCTTCTCCCCGCTCGGCGAATCCGCCGCGGGGGGAGAAAGTGACATTCACATTATTTACGGCGTGTACGTGCCGTGAATAATGAGTGTCTATGGGGACGGCGAGCTGCCGGCCCCCCGCTCCGCCCCCCATGCACGGATGCTGGCGTAATTGCGGGCCGAAATCCGTCCCCGCAATTACGTCAGCAATAAGCTGTGTGAACATTGCCTTACTGTATCAAAATGATCTGCTGACGCTAATGTATGGCATAGTGGGAGCTATAACAATGATTGCCGCTGCATCTTATTTTCAGGGGAGGCCTTATATTTCTAAGCCTGAAAAAAATGCACTAGGTCTTATTTTCAGGGAAACAGGATAATGTAGTGTGACCCTTTAGTTAGATGACCATTTTTAGAAATTTTAAAACATTTTGGCAGTTATTTTTTTAAATATTCATGGTCTCTGGTGGTTAGAAAGATAGCATTTAATTATTCATATACCAGATTTAACTATCTTTTAGTAGTCGGTGATATTTTTAAGCAAATAAACAAGACTTCTATTGGGTTAGTAACGTGATGTGTAGTATCTAAAAGTTTTGACATTACAGCAATTATTTCACATAATGTAAATGTAATGTCTGTTATCAAATTTCTGTTTCAGCAAAAATCTTTTTCTAAAGCTCTTTGTGTTCTTCTCAGCAGTGCGCACATCAATAACACATCACTGTGCTTCCTTTAAAAAGCTTTTAAGCATTTTATTAAAATGGATATATTTAAGAAAAACAAACTGTAAAGAATAACAAAAAAATTTAAAAAGTTTACAAGTTATATATGCATAATACATTAACTTACTAGTAACATTTTAGCTCCAATCTTTGACCTCCACAGGTAACTATGTTCTTTGTTGTTGTAAACAGCACAACTTAACCCCTAAATGACCAAACCTGAAAGGACCATAAAGGGATTTCCCATCTGTCTGTTTTCACAGAACATGTTCTTTACAGCCAGCTAAGGGCTCACACTTTCTGTGAAGGCTGTGGGCGGTTCTACAGCATTGACCAACTTTTCAGCTCTGCTAGTTCTTATGTGCCTATTAGAGGGACATCGGTAATGATGGAGTTTTAAAAAAAAAAATTACATTGCCTAAGCAGGATGTCTGGCTATAAATGTGAGCTACCAGAACTGTATTTTTCATAAGTTCCTGTGAAGGGGAATGGAAAAATATATATTGTTACTGAGTCTGGACACCTCTATACTGTCCTATCTGGCCTGTAGAGCACATAGCTGCTGAGCAACATGTTTATTTTTGCCTGTCCTGCTGATAACACATAGCAGGGAGTGACATCACAAACCTTCCCATTGTGTAGATTGGGGCAGTGGTCAATAACCAGAAATGGATGTGATAATATTTATATAACTTTGCATACATGATGAAAGCTAATCATTGCAATGAAAATACAGCTGTAGTGTAAATTAGATTTTTTCAGAGCATAACTGATAATTTTGACGTTTATTGGCAGCAATGTTTCCCCTCTCTGACACACACAAATGTCCCTAATTTTAAAAAATACACTCCTTAATGTATTAATCAAAGTTTGTAGTAAGTATTTTGAGCCAACAGTTTTCTTTGCAGGTATTAATGCAACTTTCCGTATTGTGGTCCTTATATTTTGGCTGGACACACAGGAGGGTCCAAAGGTGAAGGAGTATCCAGTGTCTTTTAAATTATGAATTGTGCTTGATAATGTTTCAGCCCCCACTGCAAACTTAAGGAGTTACTAAGATACTAGACCAATAGGAAACCCTTCAAACATAATGCTGTTTATCATTCTGTTTCTTCTGTGCTTGTAAATATTCTCATTGTGGCCCTAATTTTTTGGCTTGACATAAGACAAGGCCTGAAGGAAGAACAGCACCCAGTGGTTTTTAAAGCACAAAGTTAGCTTAAAATGTTGCATGTCTATTATAATTTTGTAATAGGAGTATGGAGAAGGCTCATGAGTTATTCTTACTCCACAGTGGGTGCCAACTGGCATCCCCCACTAGCATCTGGGATTTGAGCAAAGTCTGACCACAACTCTTTTTAACTACTTAGATGCCATGGTTATGTAAGGGGTTATACTTGTTTTGGGTTGTTGACAGTAGTGTGTTGCCATAGGAAACCAGGGAGTAGGATGGCAAGAATCTTGGATGAGGAGAAGGGGGTCCAGCTTGTGCAGAGGGGGAAGCTGCTTTTGTTGACAGCAAGGAGCAGGCCCCCTCTATCTGAGATGAGGGGTGGCTGATATCCCTGGTGGGAAAAGGAGAGGCTTGTGAGACTAGGGCCATGTACATAGTTAGAGTTTTAAGCAGGAAAACCGGAAGAGACCAGGGAAAGGTCCCCACTCAAGAGTTGGTGTATGTCTGGAGAGAAGGCATCGGTCAGCAAGGAGTTCAGCAGGAGGCCTGGGCCATTGTGGAAGAGCCACTGGAGTGGTCAGGTACAAGCAGTGAGGTGGACAAGAGGAGAATCCCTCGGGAACTGCGTGTGTGTATCCTGAAGCTGCTGGATGCTGGGACACGGGCGAACTGGATGCTCTGCAACAGTCGCTGGAAGACGAGAGTAAAAACCTCATTTATCCCTATCCATGTTGTGTCTATCAAGTTATTTAAGTGCCGGTGCACTACAGAGTCCCACACTGCACCTCTCCCCGCAATACAAAAGGACCTGAGGATACCAGGGAAACCTGGAGGTGAGTGTATTTGCACCGGGCAACGGCAAGTTCACCACATACCCCCCTCCCTCTACTGGTACATGGAATCTGGAGGTGCGGGTGGTTGCCATGGACAACGGATCCAGTTGGGCGCTACCGCAAAATACCCTGTACCTCCCCCGACCAACATCCTCGTATTTTACAGTTAGTGACCTCTATGCCGTAGGACTCTGCATGAACTAAGGTGATCCATTTATAGACATACTCAAGAACTATCAAAAAAAAATATTGTTTATTGTAAGAACTGATATGTTGCAAAATTCAAATACTTGTCGAAGTCTGCTATGATCTATTTATAAATAATATCTTTGAAACACAGAGAATCAATTATTCTGTTAATGGAACGGTCTGTATTGCATTGACTGTCTGAATATCTGACATGACTGCTCACACCTATTGGCTCTCAAATGTAAGTTGGTTTATTGTTATTTATAAAGTACTGTGGGAAAAGTGTCATCACAGTTGCCAAGGCAAACAAAAAGCACCTATAACAGTCTTGGGGACAGTTGAATCCAGCCATGTAAAGAAATAAGTTGTATAGTTGCTATGTAAAACCTTATATAAAACTACAAACTGTAAGGGTATTTCTACGTGGTTTTATTGATGGATTTTGATGCAGATTTCGGAATTGAAAACTGTGTCAACATCTAAACCGTAAAAACCATCCCCATAGACTTAAATTGAAATGGTGAACAGGTGTGTTAAATTTGGTTTTTTCACTCTCATACTGGTTACTTGCAAAGAACATGGCAAAGAACTGTCTGAGGATCTGAAAAAAAGAATTATTGTTCTAGATAAAGATGGCCTAGGCTATAACTAAGAAACTGAGCTGCAGCACAGTGGCCAAGACTATACAGTGGTTTAACAAGACACGATCCACTCAGAGCAGGCTTCGCCATAGTGGACCAAGGAACTTAAGTGCATGTGCTCAGCATCATATACGTAGATTGTCTTTTCAAAATAGACATATGAGTGCTGCCAGCATTGCTACAGAGGTTAAAGGGGTGGGTGGGGGGTCATCATGTCAGTGCTCAGACCCACACACTGCATCATATTGGTATGCATGGATGTCATACCAGAAGGAAGCCTCTTCTAAAGATGATGCACAATAAGGCCTGCAAACAGTTTGTTAGAGACAAGCAGACTGAGGACATGGTTTACTGGAACCCTGTCCTGTGGTCTGATGAGACCAAGATAAACTTATTTTATACAGATGGTGTCAAGCGTGTGTGACAGCAACCAGGTGAAGAGAACAAAGACAAGTGTGTCTTACCTACAGTCAAGCATGATGGTGGGAGTGTCAAGGTTTGGGGCTGCACGAGTACTGTACATACTACTTTTATTTATTCACTGTGACATACTGAAGCATACTGGGCCACAGGGCAGTATTCCAACATGATAACGATCCCAAACACACCTCCAAGACTACCACTGCCTTGCTAAAGAAAATGAGGGTAAAGGTGCTGCACTGTCTAAACATGTCTACATGTTTCCAGACCTAAACCCTGTTGAGCATCTGTGGGGAATCCACAAATGGAAGGTGGAGGAGCACAAGGTCTCTATTATCCACCAGCTCCGTGATGTCATCATGGAGGAGTGGAAGAGGATTATGACCACAATATGTTCATTTTTACTTAGGGGTGTATTCACTTTTGTTGTCAGCAGTTTAGACATTGATGGCTGTGTGTTGAGTTATTTTGAGGGCACACCAAATTTACACTGTTATACAAGCTGTATATAGACTACTTTGCATTTTATCGAACTGTGATATCTTCAGTTTTGTCCTATTAAAATAAATATTACAATATTTACAAAAATGTGAGATTTGTTCTCACTTTTGTGACATACTGTGTGTGTGTGTGTGTCTGTGTGTGTATGTATGTATATATATATATATTGCATGAGGATCAGAGGTACTGTCATAGACGGGAGGTATTTATCACCGAGGTGGCTGGCCTCGGTGATATAAAAAACCCATTAGCTTGACGCCAGCAACAATTACTGCTGCGCAGCAATTTTTTCTTTGTAGTTCCGGGTTGGGTTTTTATGGAGCGGCCCAAGAGTTTGGGTGGGACGATCGCTCCAATACTCCAGCCCAGGTCTTACCAGCCAAATAAAAGGCAGCTGGTGCAGGAAGTCTGGAGGTGAACTGGTAATGCCA